>ML778014.1:963689-978632 GCA_009831015.1 Picea engelmannii | reverse complement strand
CTGAACTGGCTCTTTACTCTGCCTCCTCTATACATGCCACCTCATGCAACGCTGTGTTCCAGCAGTCGTGTTCCAGCAGTCGTGTTCCAACATCCGTGTTCCAGCAGTCGTGTTCCAGCAGTCGTGTTCCAGCATTCGTGTTCTAGCATTAGTGTTCCAGCATCCGTGTTCCAGCATTAGTGTTCCAGCATCCGTGTTCCAGCAGTCGTGTTCCAGCAGTCATGTTCCAGCATTCGTGTTCCAGCAGTCGTGTTCCAGCAGTCGTGTTCCAGCATTCATGTTCCAGCATCTTCGTTTCAGCATCTGTGATTCAGCATTTGTGTTTCGGCATCTACGTTTCAGCATCTGTGATTCAGCATTTGTGTTTTAGCATCTACGTTTCAGCATCTGTGATTCAGCATTTGTGTTTCAGCATCTACGTTTCAGCATCTGTGATTCAGCATTTGTGTTTCAGCATTTGTGTTTCAGCATCTACGTTTCAGCTTCTGTTCTCCATAAACAATCGATTGCCATCAATGACAACCTTGATCATCTGCATCATCTCTGCTGTAGCCATATTTCCAACAGAGTTAATTTTCCTTACTCAAGTATTCATAAGGTTTTCCATTTTGGATGGACTATTATAATATAGATTAAACTTACAAGACTAGATGAAGAAGGAACATTCATTCCTAAACTAGAAGAATTTATAGGTTGATGATGTCTTTATCTTCAAAATAGAAAAAAATACGGAATACCTAATAAAGTGGAAGAACATGGATCTAGAAGGATATGCATGGGAAGATGAGACATTCATGAAGAAAAACCATCCATAAAAATCTTTGAGGAAAAATATTTTTAAAGCAGGGGACTATGTGAGGGTCCTAACCCACATTCACTATTATGATATTAGTTATATTTAGGTCAACATAGTGTGTACGATACATCATGCCACCTTTATCTCCTATTTATAAATCCAGGAGACTTATTTGAGTATTTGACTCATATTGTGCATTTGAGCATCTTGTAATTTGATTTTATTCTCTCAAATTATATTTTTATTTACTCATTCACTTGTTCTAGGTGCGACATTACTAAGATTGGTGTCAATTGATGTTAAATGGGTTATTTGGTACATAATAGTGTGTTCATTATGGAGGATAGAGATGTTGGTTATGTGTTATATTCTTTTTATGTGTGTGTGTGGGCGTGCTAGATTCGATAAATACTGGCACATTACCCTTGATTCCTTGACTTACTCCTCACTACTCTCTGTTCAGTTAGTTAACTGAAGACTAGTTGACTAGTTAACTCAACTAGGTGGAAGTTCACTTGCGTAACTAGTTGAGAGACTAGACTAGGTGGCAATTTACTCATGCAATTGTTGGTGTCTATCCATATCACGCTATACCACCACTATGACGCATTAGTTACTCATGTACCCTATATCTATTGTAAATTATTCACTCTTTGAGTGTGGAATATGGTTAATGAGAATTCTTTCATTCTTTCTCTCCTTCTTCTTGTTTCTCAATTTCTCTCTACAAATGTGTATATTATTGTTTAGATAGATATATTCTGTGTAGTTTCAACACATTTACAGGAGAAATTGTTGGTGTTGTGTATCCATCTACAATTGATTTCCAAATTTCAAATCCCTGTGCCTGCATATATGTTTTCCTCCTTATGCTCCAAAATGCATACTTTTGTCCATTGAACTGTGGTATTCCATTTTGATACAAGTTGTTTCTCTCCATGATCTAACTTTAAATGGTTAAAGTGATTTCTAAAGGAACCTACTTCGATACCAATTTTTGGATTACTGAGAGGGTGGGTGAATCAGTAATAGAGAAATTTAATCCCTTTTAACCATATAATACAAGTTTTATATCAATGTAGCATTATCATCCAATAAATGCAGAGTAAATAAACAATGAACAAATGAACAATGATACACATACACAGTACACCATTATTTTACGTGGAAACCCAAAGTGGGAGAAAACACCATAATTCTTTTTATTATATGTCTTGAAGAATTACATTCATTGGAATCACCAACTTCCTTTATCCTCCAGCTGCAACTGGAAGGAGGCTCCAACCCCCTTGTTTCTCAGGCTACAACTTGAAGGAAGCTCCAACTCCCTTATTCTCTGGCTACAACCATAAGGCAGCTACAACCCCCTATGTTCTTTGGCTACACCAGAAGGTGGCTACAACCAAATGTCCTTGCCCCATCCAACCTCCCTGAAGTAGAAGTAGAATGATGGAACCATTTGTTACACATAAAAAATACTCACTTTGATAGTGTCGCAAGTGTCATCATTACAAAGGTCGCAAGTGTCACATTTTGCTTACAAGTGTCGCAAGTGTCAGGGAAGCATACTGCCATGATGCCTATGTCGTGCCTATAATGACATGAGAAAGACACTTGAAACACCTCAAACATTTGATTTGGAAGAGGAGAAATGAGTCAGCAGGCTCATGAACCTTTTTCCATTTGAAAACACTAAAAAAACTAATCTTTTGAAGGAGAGTGCTCCCCTATACCTCTTCTCGGAGCATTGGCACTCCCCCTTACACTGTCTGGGAGCGTTATAAAGCTCCTTTGGCCCTTTTGAGCGAGTGCTGGTGTCTTTAGGAGCGCTGGCACCCCCCTTAAGCCTACTAGGGAGCATTGTAGCACTCTGATAGCCCTTTTGAGGGAGCACTACCTATTCTGGGTAGTAGTTAAGTTGTTGAGATGAATGGGGGAAGGATCCTTTCATTCTTGGAAGGTAGTTGGATTAGAATCCTCAATCAAGCCAGGATCTTAGGGTAGATCCCTAACTAGAGGAGGAAAATCCTCAACTTCCTCGAGGATATCTCAAGTGGTTAATGCCTCTCCAAGGCTATATAAGCAATCTTTCTAATGGTGAAAGAGGACTGGAAAGGGAGAATCACACCAAACTTATGATCTCATAAGTGGTGCTGGAATGGAGATAATTTGGCAGCAAGAGACCTATGATCTCATAAGAAGAAATCAATGAAGCTATCATCAGTCGGATCGTGGATATTTTGAGCAAGGGGTAGACAAGGAGGACTTGGCGAAACTGCTACAATTCATATATGGCTGTAAGCAATGTTTTGTCCTCATTAATATAATTTGCTTGGCCTGTTTCTTTCTAATTCATGTTCAATATCACATGAATTTGTCTCTTTAGTAGATAGACCTATTTCGGACTAATCTTGATAGATTAGAAAGTGGTCGTACTTTGTTTGTCTACAGGGATTATTGAAGAGCGAAAGATTGGAGCTCAACTCGGAGCGTGCAGGTACAAACACTGGTAAAAGGTACTTCTTTTCTCCTTCCTCCTCACCACTAGTCCACCTAGATCTAAAAGTAATTCAGTGACCATGATAAGCACTTTCTGTCTTAGAGTTAAAATTCTATCTCTTTGAGGAGATCTACCTGTCCGCAGGGAGATTTTCCTTCAACAGAAACTAGCGACTCCACTGGGGAGAATCAAATCGAAACTTTTGGTTTTGATTTTTCCTCATAAGAACTTTTCTTTATATTTTATTGATGTCAGACCTTTTTCACCCTTTCATATCTGATTGCACTTGCTGATTAACTCTTTACCCCATCACACTCAGCCTGATTATCAAAATTTGATTGAAATTTTGGGTTTTTGGACCTTTTTGTGAGTTTTTTGAGCCTGGCTCCCCCTTGCCCATGTTGGAAGAGTGCCAAAACTCCTTGGAAGTGTTGGAAAGAGTTTTATAATGATCTGGTGTCCCTTACACCAGAGCGCCATCCCTTTTTGCACAAAATCTCTTCAAAATTTGCATTTTTTGGAGGTCCAGACCCTGTTTCTTCAATTGCTAAGCTGCTTTGTGATTCAATGATTCTTCCTTTGACCTTTGACATGCTTCCTCTTGAGAAGTAAACATCTTATTGTTCATATTTTATGCCCTTCTTCATTATTTTTGAGTTTTTGTTGTTGAGAGCTTGAAATTGATTCGTTGTTTTTTCCTCTCCTATCCGACTGAGTGGGAACTCCAGTGAAGGACATATGAAGTCTGTAACTCTTCTCATTTGGTTCTTTGAGGTCATCTGATCCAATCTCTTTCTCCTTCCTTTTGTGTTTTTGGTTTTCTTTCTCTTGTTTGATCGCAAAAAGGGTGTGTTGTTTGTGCGAAATCTGCATTTTCTTGTTTGAATCTCCTTGATCTGAAAGGGTAGTTGGCAGGACAAATTTTGCATTGAATTGATTATCATTCACATGAAAATGAAAAAATTACATCTTAATGATTAGTTTTCATATTATTTTTCATTTCTAAAATTGATTGAGGGCACTCCTTATCAAGTGTTTGATAGTGAAAATGACTCTTCCTCTTTCCCTTAAATAGGTATTCATTAAAAAGAAACGATTGCTTATCATATTTCATGCATATTTTTGGGAATTGAGTCATCATTCCATCAGTTTCTCTTTAGTACACCCTTTGAGTAAACAACAACCATTAAAATCAATGCTTAACTAAAATTTATCAGAATTTTTACATCTTTGTTAGCAAGCCTACATTAGTTTAAGGTGTAGGGCTTTGGAATAGGTTGAAAGGATAACTTTCCAAAGATATCGAACAAAATTAGTATCTTGCGGTAGGGAGAGTCAAATCCAATTGTCGTATTGGCTTGCTAGGATCCCCCTCTCACACAAGGGTTATGCACGAGGTCGCATTCAAGTGAGTTACAGAGATTATCCCTCTGTGGTTCAACTGTTTGTAGTGGTCGGATTGTATATTGGGGGTCACTAGAAGGTATACCCATGATTATGTGTGGGAGCCTTTCAGGTTGATTTCAGACTTGTTATCCTGCCCATACGTTCCGGATGGATTGTTGACTGTATTGGCCCAGGGGTTGACTATGAGTTGGTGACCTTAGTAGCCACAATCTTTAGGGTCTCACACAAGGTGACAGTGAAGGGAAGTCTCACTGTACTTGGAATAGACGTTGGTCAAACTCACTTGGGCTCCTTGGAGGGTAAATCCACAATTACTGCGTGGAAGCTTGCACCAAGGTGTAAGTCCATTAAGCAGGTCACTAATGTAACTGATCCACCCGCTCTATCCCCGCCCCTTCCTATTTTGATCTCACGACGTTGGATTTCATCACCAATTAGTGGTTTCATCGTAGGAAGGTTTGTTTGATTGATTGCTTCTCAAATTCGTAGCGTGTGTTGTTTGTTTTACTTAGTCGAACTTAGGTCGAGTCAGTGATAATGGCATCGAATCCCGAAAGTACCAATGGAGGAACCCCTTCTCTTGGGGAACCTTATACCTTTCCTTCATTTGGAAACTTTGGTCCTCCATATGTTTCCACACTGAGTCTTCCAAGACTCACTATTGGATTACCAGTTTGGTTATTCCCCACTTCGGTGATCCCGAATCCTCCCAATGTTTCAGCTGCACCTAATACTGTAGATGTTGGTACACCACCCATACATCAAACTCACGTCAAATTTTCACCTTCTTCACCCATTAAGTCTCCTTCCATTTTTCCTTCTTCACCTAGTGAAAGCTCTAAGCAAGTAGCCAGGCTGATCAGAAGAAGAAGAAATAGAAAGAGAAGAAGAAGAAGATCTTGAAAAGGACCAAGACCCCAACAAGATCATATGTTGGCTCTAAAAAACTGGTTACTGTTAATAGTAATGGGAGTGTTGATGAGGTCAACAAGATTAAAAGGAAGAATCCAAAACCCAAATTCCTTTGCATCCTTTGTAAGGGTGATCACTTTCTGAGGGATTGCCCTGGACTTACCTAGGTCTTAGAAATGTGGTCCTCCATGTCATCAACCTCTGTCGATCATGTCGATGATACCTCGTCAACTAGTGATGTTCATGTTGGTAAGAAGAAGCAAACTGTCAAGTTCCCTTACATGTTATGTAAAGGTAATCATTACTCTCACCTTTGTCCTCGCATGGACAAGGCTTCTTCTCTTTTGAAAAAACTTCAACTTCCAAAAGGTTATAGTAAGATTTCCTTCGACCCATCATTGGTTGATGGACTGGTCAATCTGGTTCCATCCCCTATTAGTCTGGTTGATCGGGTGGTCAATCTAGTTTCCTCCTCGATTGAACCACGAACCCAATTAGCTGATCCAGTTCCATCATCGATTAGCCCCGCTCTTCATCAAAAGAGTGACACCAAAGTGGTCGATCTATTTTCATCCTCAATCGATCCCACTCTCCTGTTAGAGAGTGACACCAAGGCGGTCAATCTGTTTCTACCCGTCGACCCCATTCTTCCCTTGGAGAATGAAACTCAAGTGGTCGATCCAGTTTTTCCATCGATCGATCCCACTCTGATGAGTGTCAAAGTGATTAATCTAGTCCCTTCCTTGCTCAGTCCCACTCTTCCTCTGAAGAGTGCCAAAGTGGTCTATCCAAGTACACCATTGGTTGATCCGATCAAATCATCGTTCGATCCCACTCCTCCTTTGATGAGTGCCAAAGTGACTAATCTAGTCCCTTCCTTGGTTAGTCCCACTCTTCCTCTGAAGAGTGCCAAAGTGGTTAATATATTTTTTCCATCGGTTGATCCCATTCCTCCATTAAAGAATGTCAAAGTGACTGATCCAGTCCTTTCCTCGGTCAGTCCCACTCTTCCTATGAAGAGTGCTAAAGTGGTCTATCCAAGTCCACCATTGGTTGATCTGATCCAATCATCAGTCGATCCTACTCCCCTTCTAGAGAGTAAACCTGATATTGCCCATGTTTTTCTTGTTAATATAGACTCTACCGTGCCAGGGGGCGTTCCTCCTTCTCCTGCAAAACCCCCTCCAAGTAATGAGGCCATCCTCAAAGAGCTAGAATCTTAACTCTAAGACAGAAAGTGCTTGTCATGGTCACTGACTTCCTTTTAGATCTAGGTGGACTAGTGTGTGAGAAGGAAGGACAAAAGAAGTACCTTTTACCGATGTTTGTCCCTGCATGCTCCGAGTTGAGCTCCAATCTTTTTCTCTTCAATAAGCCCTGTAGACAAACAAAGTACGACCACTTCCTACTCTATCAAGATTAGTCCGAAATAGGTCTATCTACTAAAGAGACAAATTCATGTGAGATTGAACACAAATTAGAAAGAAACAGGCCAAGCAAATTATATTAATGAGGAAAAAACATTGCTTACAACCATAGATGAATTGCAGCAGTTTCGTCAAGTCCTCCTTGTCTACCCCTTGCTCAAAATATCCACGATCCGACTGATGATAGCTTCACTGATTGCTCCCTATGAAATCATAGGTCTCTTGCTGCCAAATTATCTTCGTTCCAACACCACTTATGAGATCATAAGTTTGGTGTGATTCTCCCTTACCATTCCTCTTTCACCATTAGAAAGCTTGCTTATATAGCCTTAGAGAGGCTTTAACCACTTGAGATATCCTTGGGGAAGTTGAGGATTTTCCTCCTCCAGTTAGGGATCTGCCTTAAGATCATGGCTTGATTGAGGATTCGAATCCAACTTCTTTCCAAGAATGAAAGGATCCTTCCCCCATTCATCTCAACAACTTAACTACTGCCCAGAATAGGTAGCACTCCCTCAAAAGGGCCATCAGAGTGCTACAGTGATCCCCAGTAGGATTAAGGGGGGCGTCAGCGCTCCTAAAGACACCAACACTCCCTCAAAAGGGAGAAAGGATCTTTATAATGCTCCCAGATAGTGTAAGGGGGAGTGCCAGTGCTCCGAGAAGAGGTATAGGAGAGCGCTTTCCTTCAAAATCTTAGTTTTTTGAGTGTTTTCAGATGGCAAAAGGTTCATGAACCTGCTGACTCTTTTCTCCTCTTACAAATCAAATGTTTGAGGTGTTTCAAGTGTCTTTCTCATGTCATTATAGGCACGACATAAGAATCATGGCAGTATGCTTCCCTGACACTTGCGACACTTGTAAGAAAAATGCGACACTTGCGACCTTTGTAATGATGACACTTGTGACACTATCAAAGTGAATATTTTTGATGTGTAACAGATTGCCCCCCAAAGTATGAAGTTAGAAGACAAGAATGGATAAATTAAATTCTTTGTAGAATTTCAAGCAAGGGTATAGACGCAGAGAACCTGATAGAAGTCGCACACAAACATCCAACAAACATTATGACATGTTTCAAACCCAAGGCAGGCATACCTATGATCAGGACTTGCAAGATATCGCCGCCATAAAATACACTGCGGATCCATAATTGTATTGATAAAAAGGTATAGCCACTTAAAATACACTATGGATCTATACTCTCATGACATTAACTGATCATAGCCATTGAAGAATACACAGTGGATCTACGAGATGATAAGACATAGCCACGACCAATACAAAGTGGATCTATGTAACAATGTATATATCATTTGTCCAAGAGAAACTCCTTCGCAACCTGGGCAAAGTACATATCAATGTGATCACTCAACCCAGGGTCTTCTTACTGATCCCAATGTAGTATGAATCTAACCATGTGAATAGATGTTCTGATGTCGAACATGGCAGAAACCACTTGATTACCGCTCAATGAGGTAAACTGTTAACAAGCGCGAGGGAAATCACCATTAATGTCAATGATTCCCAAGGTACTCTAGTACATTCCAACGAATGTGAATGGATGGGCTGAAGTCGAACATCCATGGAATCATTGGATAAGAGGTCAAGGAGAAAAACTCAACGAGAAAAACAAGGTCAAAATGTTTTTTTTTCCATACACTAGTCATCAACATGGTAGAGGTCCAAGTTAGTTTTATGCTTACTTCATCACAGAATTAAAAAATCTTAGGACTAAACAACAAAAATTGCATTGAAATTTTGGACCCATTGATTTCTCTACACAATTGGGCCCATTTTCAAAACTTGGTACCTAAATGAGGAGGTAAGCTGACAAAAGAAGGATTGGTAGGAGGCTCGTCGACCCTATTGTGCATCATTTTTTAAACATATTTCAAGTCAAAACCTAAGCATACCGATTTTGGTGGAATCATTGTTGGTGCTCTGATCAAATCCCCCTTGGATTTGATCAAATCCTCCTCTCTTACTTGACCTCCTCCACATGTCCTCCTCTTCATGCAACCTACCTCCTCTTCATGTGACCTACCTCCTCCTCCTACCCTCCTCTTCGCCCTAATATCCTCTCCTTCTCCTAGCTCATGCAACTAGCTATGACCTCCTCTCTACTTATATCACCTCGACCTTATCCTAGCTCATGAAGCCAGCTATGACCTCCTCTCTCCTTCTTGTCCAACTATCTCACGCACGAGGATCTCACATGATCGACCTTCTCCTCTAGCTAGCTTGCGCATGGAGATGAAATGGGTCTTCTCCTCCAGATAGCTCCGTCCTTCTCCTCTAGCTAGCTCACATGTGGGGATCTCACCTAATCAGAATTCTCCTCCAGCTAGCTTGTACATGGGGATGAAATGAGTCTTCTCCTCCAGCTAGCTCGCGAAGGGATGAAATGGGTCTTTTGTTTTTTTTTTGGTATTTTTTTTTTTTTTTATTATTATAGTTATATATAATATAATATATATAATTTATACCATGGATGAGTATAAAAAATCCTAGATTCTATCAATATTCTAGAGTTACTTCAACCCTTACACTACCTAATCAAATATGGGAAGAGATATTAGTGTATTTCATAATAGTATTCCCAAAATTAGAAGATATAAATATAGACTCAAAAAATTATGGAACTCAAAGTTCATATACTACAAGCCAATTGGAAAACATTTTCATGAATGAAATTCATAGGTTTTATGGATTTGCTAAGGTAAGAGGAAGTGAGAAAGATCCAAAATTCATAAGAAAATTTTGGAAGGGTTTACGGAATATAATAGGAACAACATTATCCATGACTTCAAGATATCATCCACAAACAAATGGTCAAACAAAAATATTTAACTAATGCTTCAAGGATTATCTTCATTTCTATTCTTAAGAGAAAAAATAATCAATGGGTGCTTAAGTGTATTCCTCTAGAAAAATGGTGGTATAATATGACCTATCACATAGATATTAATATGTATCCATTTCAATGTCTTTGTTGATATCCATCTCCTAGTAATGAATCTTATTTTGAAGGCCATAACAAAGTATAGGTAGTAAACTCACATATTGAGAAGACTTGAGAAACTTTGCAAATAATTAAATAAACCCATCAAATGTCCTAGAATATGATGAAGTAGAAAGTAGATCAACATTGTTATAGTGAAATAAAATTTGAGGTGGGGGATTGGTTATATATGTGGCTCCAACCATATAAGTAATTCGATATCAAACAAAAGAACAATAAAAAACTAGCTCCAAAATATTATGGACCCTACAAGATCCTTTGAAAGATCATAGAAGTGTCTTATGAGTTAGATTTTACTTACTCAAGTATTCATAATGTTTTCCATTTTGGATGGACTATTATAGTATAGATTAAACTTACAAGACTAGATGAAGAAGGAACATTGATTCCTAAACTAGAAGAATTTATAGGTTGATGATGCCTTTATCTTCAAAATAGAAAAAATATAGAGTACCTAATCAAGTGGAAGAACTTGAATCTAGAAGGATATGCATGGGAAGATGAGACAATCATGAAGAAAAACCATCCATAAAAATATTTGAGGAAAAATATTTTTAAAGCAGGGGACTATGTGAGGGTCCTAACTCACTTTCACTATTATGATATTAGCTATATTTAGGTCAACATAGTGTGTATGATACATCATGCCACCTTTATCTCCTATTTATAAATCCAGGAGACCTGTTTGAGTATTTGACTCATATTGTGCATTTGAGCATCTTTTAATTGGATTTTATTCTCTCAAAGTGTCTTTTGATTTACTCATTCACTTGTTCTAGGTGTGACATTACTAAAATTGGTGTCAATTGATGTTAAATGGGTTATTTTTTACACAATAGTGTGCTCATTATGGAGGATAGAGATGTTGGGTATGTGTTATATTCTTTGGATGTGTGTTTGTGGGCACGCCAAATTCAACAACTACGTGTGTGTTTTTTTTGCTATTTTTAGCAGTTTTCTAAATTAATCTTGGATTAAGGGATTAGGGTTTTGGTATCTACGGAGTACCTAAAAACATTGTATATATTGTATGGTGAATGGTGAAATTCGATATAATGAAATAAGAAAGGTCTTCCCAGTTGAGGGTTTCTGGTATAAAATCTTTGTGTACTTTGTGTATGAGCCATTGATTAAATTTTGTTTTGCTTAAGAATTCATATGCATTGCTTTACTTCATAGGTTTAAAATATACATGTGGTATCAGAGCTTGTTTTTTCCTTGAGAGGTGATGCAGGAGCATCTCTCCATGCAGCCAGCCAACCACGTCTTCGCGCACCCATTCAGGGATGAAAGGGAGGCGCAGCCTCATTTTGAATTGGAATTCAATGTAATTTAATGTCTTAGGCTGGTGAGACATGAATGCCATGCCTTTGCGCAGGCTGTAGATAAGATAGGCATTTATTATAGATCGGCTGAGATCTAGTTCTGGATATCAGACTAGACAGCCATTGATTGAAAATTAATTAGAGTAGGTAAATCCTGGAGGGAAGCGCTCGATGAGCACCTCAGGTAAAAGAGATCTGAGATCTCATTTAAAAAAAAAGAGAGAAGTACATGTAGATAGAGTGCATGTAGAGCCAAGGAGAGCTCGATAACACCATTGTAAAATATACAGGCATTTGCCATTATTAATAAAAATAGCAGTTTTTCCTGCATCTGATCTGTGTTGAATGGATGTCTTTGTGTGTTCATAGTATATGTTGTATGTGGGTGTGTTGTTATCATGCCATTTTCAGGGAGTGTGTTTGATTTCAGGTTGAGAGTCTTTGAGGGTTCATGCCATGAGGGCGTGACAGAGTGTTGAGACTCTGAATCCCAGTGCACAGAGGATGCACTTATGAACTCGTGAGGAGTTAGACAAAGACGTGCTGAGGGCACAAGCCTTGAAGTCAACAACTCATACAGAAGGAGGACTTTGGGGTTGCTGAACACCTCAATAGTCAAGGCAGTGTAGTTGAGACACTGTTGTGGACAGAACCTTTACTGGGAGTTATGTAGGAGCTCTACCCAGAGGGTATCGAGCGGGTGTACATAAGTGCACAGAGGAAAGAACTCTGCTGTGAGTTCAGAGAGACCAGAATTCTATCGAGGATTCTGAGGAGCTCCGTCTGGAGGACGTCAAGCGAAGCGTGCAGATAGCACAGGGGAAAAGAACTCTTTGAGTTATGGAAGTCAGAGGAAAGGTCCACTGAGGGAACTTTCACTGGGTTGCTGAATACCCAGAAGTACTCAAGAAGCGGCTTGAGCAGAAGGATAGCCAAAGGAGTGCCTAAGTATTCTCCATCTGAGGGAGAAGAAGGATCAAATCCCCCCAAGGGGTCTGAGTGTTTGTGGAAGCTCAGGACAGATAGCGCTTTGAGTGCAAAGACTCCGCAGGAGTGCAGGAGCCAAAGAATCTCGTGAGGGTTCAAAGTGAAGCTCAGGACAGATAGCGCTTTGAGCGCGAAGACTCCGCAGGAGTGCAGGAGCCAAAGAATCCCGTGAGGGTTCAAAGGATAGAATCTCAGGAAGGGCAGCGCTTTTGCATGTATCAGCAAGACTCAAGTTGAGGGTTCGCAAGAGGAGAAGAAATGCAAAGGTCCAAGCCTTTGGGAAAGAAGAAGAAACCAGGAGGAGCTCAGGAGGAGCGTACATGAGGAAGAACCCGACAGTCGTCGGATATCAAGAAGAAATCCCGTCATCCGTTGGATCGGGAGAAGTAGCGCACAGTTTAACCTCAAGAGGAGGAGTGCATGGGAGAAGGGATCTGAGTCATAAGATCTCAGACCAGTTCGCCGACATTCGTTGGATCGGCAAAAGTTGCACAGGGTTTAAATAGTCGGGATATCGGCCATCGGGAATTTGGGATTCTCAAGGTCGTAGGAGCTGGGCAACGCAAGTTGCGAAATCCCGACAGGATCTGGACCATCCGTTGGTAGAAGGACATGTGGCGAGGATCCAGCGCCATCGGAGTTTGGCGCATCGGGAAATCGAAATTCCCGTGGACACGAGATCAGGGAAATCCCAGGTGAAAACCCCAATATAATCAGAGCCATTGATTTCCAGAGGGACGCGTGTCAAGAGATCCCATCATATCGGGATTTCGGCATTCGGTGTTTGGCAATGCAAGAGTTGCATGCACGTCGGAATAGTGAGTAGCGATTTCCCGAGTTAACGGGAGTCGTCGATCGTCAAGAGGACAGGTGGCGCGAGATCCTGAGAAGTCGGACTTCGGGGTTTCAGTGTTCGGCGTTCCTAGAGGCGAGAGTTCAAGCTCTTTGAAATCGCGGCCGGCGATTTCCCGAATCAACTGGAGCAGTCGATCAGGACAGGGACACGTGGTGTGAGATCCCTGGGGATCGGGATTCGGCATTCGGCATTTGCAAAGGCAAGAGGTTTACACCTTTTGAAATCGCGACCGACGATTTCCCGATTTAATCGGAATCGTCGATTTGAGCGCGGACAGGTGGCACCAATCCGGCGTATCGGGGTTTTGGCATTCGGGGTTTCCAGAGGCAAAGAAACTTCACATTGTGGATTCGTGATTTGTGAAATCCCGACATGACGTGGCGTGTGGGACCACGATCGCCAGTGGAGTACAGGTGGAAGCATATCGGAGTTCGAGGTTCGGGGATTCATAGAGTAAGTGAATCACAGCATTTCATGCACCGATTCCCCGATAGTGAAATATCCGATAGAGGGAAATGTTGACCCGTTGACCATCGGGGATCGGGTTTTTTTTATGTATGAGAATTGTGTTCGCGTGAACCGCGAACTCTCGAAGCACGATTTCTCGATATCCAAAAGGAATATCGCTGAGGAGTGTTGCTATGGGTAGGAGAACTCCGAAGAGGAGTTGAAGAGCATTGACTCTTCGGGCCTGTAGAGAAATAAGGTCCTGGTGAGAGCAGGGAGGAACTGTGAGGGTTGCCTTTGTTGCGTCAAGTGGTATCAGAGCTGGAAATTCTTGCTTGTAGATTTCAGGCAGGAAGAGACAGAGGAGCGGAAGAAGGCAGGGTTACTGAGAACTCTGTGGGGACTTTCTTGTTGGAGGTAGCAGTCCGTAGACAGTCATTTGGAGACTGTGAGAAGATGAAGCCGAGCACTCAGGGTTGCTGGAGTGACAGCAGCAGATCTGTCGAGGGGACAGATAGACACCGCAAAATGGCTACTGAAGGCCATAGGAAGAAAAGCAAGGTTGAAAAGCTTGTAGAGGAAGAAGAAGAGACTAGAAAGCTCTATGAATTAAAAGTAGACATAGAGAAGATGGAACTGTGGATGCGGCAGGATAGGAGGAGAAGACGACTGCATGAATTGTCAATGAAGAAGGCAAAAGCAAAATGGCCAGTCAAGCAGCTGATGGTCATAAGACAACGAAGGTTGTTGAAAAGATGGCTGAGGTATGCTGAGAACCTCAGGGCCACCGAAGAAGACATGATTTGTTACTGTTGGCCAGAGATAGGACAAAGTCTTGATGGCGATGATGATGATGATGATGATGATTGGAATGAATTGGAATCAGTTGATGGTTTCAAATATTGCCGGTTGGGAAGAAAAGAAGAAATTCCAGTTTGCCAGGAGGGCAACGAATTGGGATCAGTTGAGGATCTCAAAGACTGTCGTGAAGACAGCCAAGGAATTTCAAACAACCAACTGGGCGTTGATCAGAGATCTCTGCAAGGTCTCGAAGACTACCAGGAGGGCAATGAAAGCATTGAAGACTGTCGAGAGGGCAGCGAAAGCGTACTAAGCTACCTGGAGGGCAGGGATGAAAAACTGAGACTGTCTGAGAGTCTCTTGGACTCAAGGGAGAGTTCAATTCAGCAAAGGTTGCTGATGAAGATGGGATCGGTTGATCTCATAATCTTCCAGGGAAGCGGTGGAAGCATCCCATATT
>ML778014.1:935945-962457 GCA_009831015.1 Picea engelmannii | reverse complement strand
AGCAGCAGCAGAATGGAGCAAGTGAAAAGCTCCAAAGACTTGTTTGGGACCCAGGTGGATTCCAACAGTTCAGAGAGGAAGCTCATGAGCAGGAGCTCATGATTTTTGCAGCTGTGGAGTATGATGCAGGAGCATCTCTCCATACAGCCAGCCAGCCACGTCTTCACGCACCCATTCAGGGCTGAAAGGGAGGCGCAACTTCATTTTGAATTGGAATTCAATGTAATTTAATGTCTTAGGCTGGTGAGCCATGAATTCCATGCCTTTGCGCAGGCTGTAGATAAGATAGGCATTTATTATAGATCGGCTGAGATCTAGTTCTGGATAGCAGACTAGACAGCCATTGATTGTAAATTAATTAGAGTAGGTAAATCTTGGAGGGAAGCGCTCGATGAGCACCTCAGGTAAAAGAGATCTGAGATCTCATTTTTAAAAAAAGAGAGAAGTACATGTAGATAGAGTGCATGTAGAGCCAAGGAGAGCTCGAGAACACCATTGTAAAATATATAGGCATTTGCCATTATTAATAAAAATAGCAGTTTTTCCTGCATCTGATCTGTGTTGAATGGATGTCTGTGTGTGTTTGTCGTATATGTTGTATGTGGGTGTGTTGTTATCATGCCATTTTCAGGGAGTGTGTTTGATTTCAGGTTGAGAGTCTTTGAGGGTTCATGCCATGAGGGCGTGACAGAGTGTTGAGACTCTGAATCCCAGTGCACAGAGGATGCACTTTTGAACTCGTGAGGAGTCAGACAAAGACGTGCTGAGGGAACAAGCCTTGAATACAAAAACTCATACAGAAGGAGGACTTTGGGGTTGCTGAACACCTCAATAGTCAAGGCAATGTAGCTGAGACACTGTTGTGGACAGAACCTTTACTGGGAGTTCTGTAGGAGCTCTACCCAGAGGGTATCGAGCGGGTGTACAGAAGTGCATAGAGGAAAGAACTCTGTTGTGAGTTCAGAGAGACCAGAATTCTGTCGAGGATTCTAAGGAGCTCCGTCTGGAAGACGTCGAGCGAAGCGTGCAGATAGAACAGGGGAAAAGAACTCTTTGAGTTATGGAAGTTGGAGGAAAGGTCCACTGAGGGAACTTTCAATGGGTTGCTGAATACCCAAAAGTACTCAAGAAGAGGCTTGAGCAAAAGGATAGCCAAAGGAGTGCCTAAGTATTCTCCATCTGAGGGAGAAGAAGGATTAAATCCCCCCAAGGGGTCTGAGTGTTTGTGGAAGCTCAGGATAGATAACGCTTTGAGCGCGAAGACTCCGCAGGAGTGCAGGAGCCAAAGAATCCCGTGAGGGTTCAAAGTGAAGCTCAGGACAGATAGCGCTTTGAGCGTGAAGACTCCGTAGGAGTTCAGGAGCCAAAGAATCCCGTGAGGGTTCAAAGGACAGAAGCTCAGGAAGGGCAACGCTTTTGCGCGTATCAGCGAGACTCAAGTTGAGGGTTCGCAAGAGGAGAAGAAATGCAAAGGTCCAAGCCTTTGGGAAAGAAGAAGAAACCAGGAGGAGCTCAGGAGGAGCGTACAGGAGGAAGAACCCGACAGTCGTCGGATATCAAGAAGAAATCCTGTCATCCGTTGGATCGGGAGAAGTAGCGCACAGTTTAACCTCAAGAGGAGGAGCGCACGGGAGAAGGGATTTGAGTCATCAGATCTCAGACCAGTTCGCCGACATTCATTGGATCGACAAAAGTTGCACAGGGTTTAAATAGTCAGGATATCGTCCATCGGGAATTCAGGATTCTCAAGGTCGTAGGAGCCGGGCAGCGCAAGTCGCGAAATCCCGACGGGATCTGGACCATCCGTTGGCAGAAGGACATGTGGCGAGGATCCAGCGCCATCGGCGTTTGGCACATTGGGAAATCGGCATTCCCATGGACACGAGATCGGGGAAATCCCAGGTGAAAACCCCGATATAATCAGAGCCATTGATTTCCAGAGGGATGCGTGTCAAGAGATCCCATCATATCGGGATTTCGGCATTCGGTGTTTGGCGATTCAAGATTTGCATGCACGTCGAAATCGTGAGTAGCGATTTCCCGAGTTAACAGGA
This sequence comes from Picea engelmannii, assembly GCA_009831015.1. NCBI lineage: Eukaryota > Viridiplantae > Streptophyta > Pinopsida > Pinales > Pinaceae > Picea > Picea engelmannii. The sequence goes on along the minus strand of ML778014.1, from coordinate 960,403 downwards.
GCCGTCGATCGTCAGGAGGACAGGTGGCGCGAGATCCTGAGAAGTCAGACTTCGGGGTTTCGGCGTTCGGCGTTCCCGGAGGCGAGAGTTCAAGCTCTTTGAAATCGCGACCGGCGATTTCCCGAATCAACTGGAGTCGTCGATCAGGAYAGGGACACGTGGCGTTAGATCCCTGGGGATCGGGATTCGGCATTCAGCGTTTGCAAAGGCAAGAGGTTTACACCTTTTGAAATCGCGACCGRCGATTTCTCGATTTAATCGGAACCRTCGATTTGAGCGCGGACAGGTGGCACCAATCCGGCGTATCTGGGTTTCGGCATTCGGGGTTTCCAGAGGCAAAGAAACTTCGCATTGTGGATTCGCGATCCGCGAAATCCCGACATGACGTGGCGTGTGGGACCGCGATCGCTAGTGGAGTACAGGTGGAAGCATATCAGAGTTCGGGGTTCGGGGATTCATAGAGTAAGTGAATCACGGCATTTCATGCACCGATTCCCCGATAGTGAAATCTCCGATAGAGGGAAATGTTGACCCATTGACCATCGGGGATCGGGGTTTTGTTATGTATGAGAATTGTGTTCGCGTGAACCGTAAACTCTCGAAGCGCGATTTCTCGATATCCGAAAGGAAGATCGCTGAGGAGTGTTGCTGTGGGTAGGAGAACTCCTGAGAGGAGTTGAAGAGCATTGACTCTTCGGGCCTGTAGAGAAAGAAGGTCCTGGTGAGAGCAGGGAGGAACCGTGAGGGTTGCCTTTGTTGCGTCAAGAGGGACGCCTTTTTTGTTGAGGGTTTGGCTCGGTCTTGATAGATCAAGTTTATCTTGGGTCTATGATAAACCTGGGTTTAGTGGGAGATTTTGCAGTGGTGATTTGAGTGCATAAAGAGGAATGGAAATCTCTTCTAGAATTGAGATAAACAATTTCAACAGTAAAAACTTTGAGCTATGGAAGCTTGTTGGGCCCCAACAACTCCCCCTAAATTTTTACAAAATTTAAAGGGCCCCCATTATAATCTTGATAATTATGATGAGCTACAGAATCAACATTTTCAAATAGTTCCATACCTTGGCTTGATTTGAGACAAACTTAAGACATTCACTATAGTATGAGACATTCATTACAAGAGTATATGTCAAAATTTAGAAATGAGCATAGAAATCTCAATTTAAATAAAACCGTTAATTTTTATCAACTGTTTATTTTCGTTTAAATTATGATTATGTGTTCTTTCTTTTGCTCATTAGCAAGTTTGACTATTTTGAATAATGGGTTTAATACTTTATCAAATAATATCTTGGTTGATTTCTCATTTTCATAAAATCATTTGGTGATATTAATTAATTAAATTCTTTTTTTCATTTTGCATCTCATTTCAAAATAAAAATAATAATTAAAAAGAAGAAGAATTATCTATGATTTTTTATGATTTTTTTTTTTTTATTTCGTAAAAAACCAAAATTAATATTTTTCTTGTCTCCATTAACTTGAAGCTTCTAGAATTTTAAGATCATATTTGAAAGGAAATTATAAACAATGTTTGTTTATAACTTATAGTTAGTATAAATTCATTTTTTATTTTATTGTTCTAGATTTTGTTTTATTCACAATTTTTAGGTTATTAATTTAGGTTTGTTTTTGTTTCACGAGTTTCTATTATCAAATATTTAATACAGATCTGATCATGGATTGATTTTATTATCCAAATACATTCAAGATGATTGATCCAAAAATAATATTGGATTGCTACAAATAATTTTATGAGCAACAGCAGATAAAATTTGGAAAGGCGTCAAGATCACACAGATGATTTTGTAGGACGGATTGCAGCCAAACCGTGCAGAATTTGAAGAAACGATTGAAAACCCAGAACCGAAATGGACCCATTAACCTTTTGCGCATAAATTTTCCAAAAAGAATGTACAATACGAGAGATATTGATGTCTCTTTACGAGGAAAATTCCAGGTGGCGAAAATTAATAGTGACGCCAAGACTGTTCATTCATTGTATAAATATATGAGAAATATTAGAACCAAAAGATCCAAGAATTGGAGAGGAGGATTTTTATCCTTTCTCTTTTGTATATTATTTACTTTTTAAACTTTAATTCTTTTCAAATGGAGTAACGGATGGTTGGAATCTTTGGGAGAATGGACGAGTATTTTCAAAGAATAATATGAAATTCCAGGTTGCTTAATGGATTTTGTCCTGTAAGTAAAATGGTTTTATTTTTATTATAATATCTTCATATTCTTTGAATAATTGACTATGCATTGATTTACATTAGCTTTAGTCTATTTGATCAATACATGGTTAATTGTTATCATTTATGTATTGATTTTTTCAATCTTTAAGAGTCTATTATCTTAAAAATTCTTTCAGGACTACAATATGGACATGTGATTTTGAGAAAGAATATGGAAAAACAATTAATATTTGGCTTTAGACCTCTGTGATGCTTATTCTATTTAATTATTTCATTAATGTTGTATTATGAGAATGTTATTATGGTTGATTTTAGCTTTAGCTTGTAATCATATGGTATTTTCATACTGTTAAATGTTATATGTTGTCCATAATTTCTTATTCCATTTTTTAGGTGTGATCAATCGATCATTTGATCATTGTGGAATTTATTTCTAATGTTAAATGATGGATAATATCAATACTCATAATTGAGTTTTCTTTCATTCTTAAATATTGATTATCTTAAGATCACATGATTTTTAATTAGTTGTCTTCATGTTGTTATTAATTTACTCCAATATAAAATACTTCTTTGAATTTATTCTCGAAGTGCTAGTATTGTTTTGTTATAGGTTTCCATTAACAACGGTACATGAAGTGACTCATACAACACAAGAAGATAAACTCAGTTGACTGATTAGTTAGAGGTTAGTAGATGCATTATTTATTTAGAGTTGCTTATGAATGAAACAATGATTACATTAATTAGCTTTGACAGTTTTTCTGTCACTGTTTCAATTGTATTCATTTAGTATTTATTTTTTTAATATCTTAAAAAAAAACCAAAAATAAGTGTTGTTCATATTTGATTCAGAAACCTTATCAAAGAATCATTTTCGCAAGATTTCATGCAAACCTTGTAACCTGTATATAGGTTGTTTATATTCACATTTCGTTTTTAATAAACATTAGTCAGTAATATATCATTTGTTAGAATCATAGATTTTAGGTTAGTTTCATTTATTTTATTATTTTTAGGACTTTAGTTGGCTAACGGAGCCATTAAACCCATCAGAATATGTTACACCAAACAATTTGGGTTATTTATATAACCTCAAACTGGATCTATTCTTCCAGTTGACGGCATGTCAAATTTGCCCGTCAACAAATGGCGCTAGAAGGAGGGTTGACTAAATTTAATAATTAAATGTTGCACTCCTTAGCCTTTCATAATTCCATATTTATAAATCCTTCTTTTGTGTCATCTTGAAATGTACTATAAGACAATCCAAACAGACAAGCGGGCCTTATAGAAGTCTTTGTTTCGAATTTAATTAATTTCCCATGGCTCTCCAAATCACTATGTTGGAGCATGATTTCCACTTTTCATTACTTGATATTCCCAACAAGACGGTCTCTCTCTTGTCCAAACTCACCTTTGATGGCGGGGGGAATGTATCTGCAAAAGACCATATTAACAAGTTTTGGTGTAAATGCACCAAGCATGATGTTTTTGATTTAAAGGTTTTGTGCAGATTGTTTTCTTTTACTTCCAAGGGTCGAATTAAACATTGGTTTGAGTCTTTTTCAACATATCACATTATCGATTGATTTTAGTTTGTATATGAATTTTTATATTCTTTTGAAAACTATGATTACAATCAATTATGTGAAGAATTTCAGACTTTACTAATCAATGGAAATTCATCTTCAGAAGACTTTTCAACAAGAATCCATCATGTATTCTGTAAATTTAATCTTGATGACATGTCATTTGTACTAAATATCCTCTATGATGCTTGCATCCCTTTCATCCAGTCAAATTCAATAGAAAATGATGAATCAGTTGTAAATCCTACCACTCAATTGTGAGAAGAGTTTTGTTCGGAGGATGAAAGGAATCCATCCAAAAATTTTGAACAAGCAAGGGAGGTAGAATCTATTAAAAATGTTCTTACTGACAATCAAATTGGTTTTTCCTATGAATCATTGTATACTTAATCCTTGATCATCGTGGAAGAAGATTTGATGTTGGGTTAAGATGAATGTCCATATTCTTCTAACCCTTGCTCTAATCAGTACTTAAATTTAGTTATTGAAGAACACTTAGGTGACAAAAATGATCTTAAGCATTCTAACATTCCAATGAAACTGATTAGAGATGTAGATCTGCAATTGGAAGAAGAAACCTTAAACCCTCATCTACAAATCATACATTATCCACAAGAAATATTGGATGTTTGTCGTGAAAGTTTTGAATTATCTATCATACAGGAGGAAAATTTAGATGACTGTATTATGTTGAAGGATTTGTCACCGAAAGAGAGTGAAAGTATTAAGGCAAGTGAAGATGAATGTCTTGAGAATACCATTGTTAATTATCATAGCTCAAGAGAATGTTTTCACGTGCTCATTTCTAATTCATTTTACTCTTTATATCCTGACCTCTTTTTAGATTCCAGTGTGCATGGTATTTTACCCACGGTATCGTACTTTTTTCCATCACAATCTAATCTTTTCGATATGTCAATATTTGGTGAAATTAATTTCAAACATAACATTTATGAAGTTGGATTTGATGCTCTTTCACTTTCGTCACTTGAATGAAAAAATGACATTTTTCAAGATGGTTTTACACGATTTATTGTTGAAAAAGACAATGCACTAATTCTTTTGGAAAGCAAATATTCTATTCGTTCTTTGATTAGTTCAAATTTTAATGTTTATGATTCACATTTTGAAACGATCAATATCATTAAATGAAGCGTTAAAACCAATTATCTAATTGATGTCATGAGTCCTCTTATGATGTGTTCCCCATTGATATATCCATTTCATCAAAGTCATAGTTTTCATCCTAATGTTTCTGACAGGATCTTAGAATGGCTTGAATATTCGTATCTAAAAAATCTTCATAATAAAGATAAAGTTGTGCTTACTTTGTTTCTACCTAAATATCTAGGAAGTAAGCATTACATGATTTTTTTAGATCATCCATGTGAATAAATTGATGAACACTTGGAGAATTGTCAGGAGGATGGGGCATTTTAGCTTTGGATGATGGTTATGTCAAGTCCCTATAATATTGAAAAGTTTTCCAAAATTAGTTACACTCTTACATGTCATTATGACTCATATCACGACCAAATTGCAGAATGGTTGGAGGATTCATACATCAAAAAGTTTCAAGAGAATGGTAAGGTCGTGCTTGTTTTGTTTTTAAAAGAATATATAGGAGGCAAGCATGGCATATTTCTTTTTTATCTGCAAACACTACATTCTTTTATTCTGATTTTTGACTTTCTATGGCTTGTAGGATTGAAGATGCTCTTGTGGCTGCATTGGAAATACGATTTTACTTAGAATTTTGATTTATTTAGTAGTTTAGAGTAGGTTTAGGAGTAGGCTTCCTTTAGTTTTATTTATTAATGTTTCTTTCTGTAATAATGCAGTTATGAACACAAGTGGGTACACCAAGATAACCATAATATGAACGTTGTCATGGATGTCCACTTTAAATTTTTTTTCTCTCTTCTTTTCATTGAATATTTATTTTCAAAAACGTAGTATCATCATGAAAATTTTAAATGGAAAGTAAAGATATAAGTAAATTTGAACTATCAATTCAACCCTGACCCAAGGTGCCATGAGTAGAACTTCACTCATCTTAATAAGGTTTTTTCTATTTTCTTTTAGTCTTTTTTATTTTCACTAATAATGCTTGGTCAAAGTAGCATCTCATGCATTACTATATTAAGAAAAGAACTTGCTCGCACATGATATTTTATATGATTTAGTTATTCTTTTATTTTACAGTGAGATGCTAGTGAATCCAAAATCTCAAGTTTATCTTTGGCCAAAATCGTTTATTGAAAAGTTTTATTTTGTTGTTTTAATTTGGGTACTTTTGATTTTGAATCCCATTAATAAAATTTGATTTGGTTTGTTGTGTGTTTTTTGTTTTCTTTGATTGCTTTGAATGAGTTTCCTTCTTATCTTTCTTTTTGAATCAATATATTTATGATCAAAGAGCTATTGTCGAAGGAAGAATTTCTTTTAAGACTTGTGTTTTTAAAGAAAATTGAAATATTTCAAAGAGGTCCTAATATTAAGATATAGCTCAGACAATTGATTTTTAAGTCAATTGTCACTTCCATTTTGTCCTCAAATTGTCTTTGCCAAAGTATTATACCAGAGATATGGTTCAAATATTTGATAATTGCGATGATCTTTAAAAAATTTATGCCATCCATATTCTTAAGGAATCACTTTTAAGTGCTTCCCCATTCTATAGATGATTTCTTAAAGGAAATCTAAAATCTCTAAACCATGATAAAACTTCCAGTTTTGAAAGAAAATAAATAACATGATCAACTATTCACTTGTATTGCAATTAACCTCCAGTATCACCCCACTCTCTTTTTCATCAATAACTCTATAATTGTATTATTATTTAAAAGTGGCATAAGAGGGTTGAAAGCACTTAAGTGTGGGAAGTGTGTGTAAACCCGTTGTGGTATTGAACAGGCTCACTAGTAGTGGGTAAATGCACATATGATACCAAGACAACTTTGTCGGGGTATTGAACAGGTCTACTAGCAACAAAGCAATGTCGGGTCAAGAGGTAGCAGGTATATGTTTTTAAATTAACTTTTATGGAAGTATACATCATGTGGATACAACTATTGGATGGGATTAAAGCATTTGAGTTGGTTAAATGACATCCTTGTTGAGGCTATGGACGCCTGCTAGCAACAGTGGCTCTGTCAATGGTATTGAATTTCTTTTATAAACATCATGTCTCTTTGATTAATACATTATTTCAGGTTATAATCTCCTGCAAAGAAAATTCTATTGTCTGGTTATAACATTGAGCTTATCCTAATACTATATGGTCTCAGAGTGAATTTATTTAAGGGAGCTTAAATCCTTTTATAAGTCTTATTATTTTATTCCTGAGATGAAATCTTACTAGATCAGAGATAACTGCTTCACCTAGTAAGTCGCCATTTGTTGGGCCCCAACAACTCCCCCTAATTTTTTAGAAAATTTAAAGGGCCCATCTTGATAATTATGATGAGGTACACAATACACATTTTCAAATAGTTCCATACCTTTGCTTTATTTGAGACAAACTTAAGACATTCACTATAGTATAAGACATTCATTACAAGAGTATATGTCAAAATTTAGAAACAAGCATAGAAATCTCAATTTAAACAAAAATGTTAATTTTTATCAACTGTTTACTTTCGTTTAAATTATGATTATGTGTTATTTCTTTTGCTCATTAGCAAGTTTGATTATTTTGAATAATGAGATGAATACTTCATCAAATAATATCTTGGTTGATTTCTCATTTTCATAAAATCATTTAGTGATATTAATTAATTAAATTATTTTTTCATTTTGCATCTCATTTCAAAATAAAAATAATAATTAAAAAAAAGAATTATCTATGATTTTTTTGATTTTGTAAAAAACCAAAATTAATATTTTTCTCTTCTCCATTAACTTGAAGCTTCTAGAATTTTAAGATCATATTTGAAAGGAAATTATAAACAATGTTTGTTTATAACTTGTCGTTAGTTTAAATTCATTTTTTGTTTTATTGTTCTAGATTTTCTTTTATTCACAATTTTTAGGTTATTAATTTAGGTTTCTTTTTGTTTCACAGGTTTCTATTATCAAATATTTGATATGGATCTAATCATGGCTTGATTTTATTATCCAAATACGTTCAATATGATTGATCCAAAAATAATATTGGATTGCTACAAATAATTTTATGAGCAACAACAGATAAAATTTGGAAAGACGTCAAGATCATACAGACAATTTTGTAGGATTGATTGCAGCCAAACCATGAGGAATTTGAAGAAACGGTTGAAAACCCAGAACCCAAATGGACCCATTTACCTTTCATTTAGAAATTTTCCCTAAAAAATGTACTATTTGAGAGATATTGATGTCTCTTTATGAGACACATTTCAGGTGGTGAAAATTAATAGTGATGCCCAGACTATTCATTCATTGTATAAATATATGAGAAAGATTAGAACCAAAAGATCCAAGAATTGAAGAGGAAGATTTTTATACTTTCTCTTTCGTATATTATTTATTTTTAAAAATTTTATTCTTTTCAAATGTTGTAACGGATGGTTGGAATCTTTGGTAGAATGGATGAGTATTTTCAAAGAAGAATATGAAATTCTAGGTTGCTTAATGGCTTTTGTCCTGTGAGTAAAACCGTTTTATTTTCATTATAATATCTTCATATTCTTTGAATAATTGATTATGCATTGATTTAAATTAGCTTTAGTCTATTTTATCAATAAATGGTTAATTGTTATCATTTATGTATTAATTTTTTCAATTTTTAAGAGTCTATTACCTTAAAAATTCTTCCAGGACTACAATATGGGCCTGTGATTTTGAGAAAGAATATGGAAAAACAATTCATCTTTGGCTTTAGACCTATGTGATGCTTATTCCATTTCGTTCTTTCATTAAAGTTGTATTATGAGAATGTTATTATGGTTGATTTTAGCTTTAGCTTGTCATCATATGGTATTTTCATACTGTTAAATGTTATATGTTGTCCATAATTTCTTATTCCATTTTTTAGGTGTGATCAATCGTTCATTTGACTATTGTGGAATTTATTTCTAATGTAAAATGATGGATAATATCAATACTCAGAATTGAGTTTTCTTTCATTCTTAAAGATTAATTATCTTAAGATCACATGATTTTTAATTAGTTGTCTTCCTGTTGTTATTAATTTACTCCAATATCAAATACTTCTTTGAATGTATTCTGGAAGTGTTAGTATTGTTCTGTTATAGGTTTTCCTTAACAACAATACAGGCAGTAGATCATACAACACAGGAAGATAAACTCAATTGATTGATCAGTTAGAGGTTAGTAGATGCATTCTTTTTATTTATTTAGAGTTGTTTATGAATGAAACAATGATTACATTAATTAACTTTGACTGTTTTTGTGTCACTGTTTCAATCGTATTCATTTAGTATTTATTTTTTTAATATCTTTAAAGAAAACAAAAAAAAGTGTTGTTCATATTTGATTCAAAAACCTTATCAAACAATCATTTTTGCAAGATTTCATGCAAACTTTGTAACCTGTATATAGATTGTTTATATTCACATTTCTTTTTTAATAAGCATTAGCCAGTAATATATCATTTGTTAGAATCATAGATTTTAGGTTAATTTCATTTCTTTTATTATTTTTAGGACTTTAGTTGGCTAACAGAGCCATTAAACCCGTTAGAATAGGTTACACCAAACAACTTCGGTTATTTAGACAACCTCGGACTAGATCTATTCTTCCAGTTGACGACATGTCAAATTCGCATGTCAACAAATGGCGCTAGAAGGAGGGCTGAGTAAATTTAATGATTAAATGTTTCACCCCTTAGCCTTTCATAATTCCAGATTTATAAATACTTCTTTTGTGTCATCTTGAAATGTACTAGAAGACAATATAGACAAACAAGATGACCTTATAGGAGTCTTTGTTTCGAATTTAATTAATTTCCCATGGCTCCCCAAATCACTATGTTGGAACATGCTTTCCACTTCTCATTACCTAATATTCCCAACAAGACAGTATATCTCTTGTCCAAACTCACCTTTGATGGTGGGGGGAATATATCTGCAAAAGACCATATTAACAAGTTTTGGTATAAATGCATCAAGCATGATATTTATGATTTAAAGGTTTTGTGTAGATTGTTTGCTTTTACTTTCAGGGGTCAGATTAAACATTGGTTTGAGTCTTTTCCATCATATCACATTATTGATTGGTTTCATTTTGTAGATGAATTTTTAGATTCTTTTGAAAACTATGATTACAATCAATTATGTGAAGAATTTTAGAATTTACTAATCAATGACAATTCATATTCAGAAGACTTTTCAACAAGAATCCATCATGTATATTGTAAATTTAATCTTGATGACATGTAATTTGTACTAAATCTCCTCTATGATGCTTGCATCCATTTCATCCAGTCAAATTCAATAGAAAATGATGAATCGGTTGCAAATCCTACCACTCTATTGCGAGAAGAATTTTGTTCAGAGGATGAAAGGAATCCATCCGAAAATTTTGAGCAAGCAAGGGAGGTAGAATCTATTAAAAATGTTCTTACTAGCAATCAAATTGGTTTTTCCTCTGAATCATTGTATACTCAGTCCTCGACCATCGTGGAAGAAGATTTGATGTTGGGTCAAGATGAATGTCCATATTCTTCTAACCCTTTCTCTAATCAGTACTCAAATTTAGTTATTGAAGAACACTTAGGTGACAAAAATGATCTTAAGCATTCTAACATTACAATGAAAATGATTACAGATGTAGATCTGCAATTGGAAGAAGAAACCTTAAACCCTCATCTAAAAATCATACCATATCCACAAGAAAGATCAGATGTTTGTCGTGAAAGTTTTGAATTATCTATCATACAAGAGGAAAATTTAGATGATTGTATTATGTTGAAGGATTTATCATCAAAAGAGAGCGAAAGTATTAAGGCAAGTGAAGATGAATGTCTTGAGAATACCATTGTTAATTATCATAGCTCAAGAGAATGTTTTCACTTGCTCATTTCTAATTCATTCTACTCTTTATATCTCGATCTCTTCTTAGATTCTGGTGTGCATGGTATTTTACCGACGGTAACGTACTTTTTTCCATCACAATCTAATCTTTTCGATATGTCAATATTTGGTGAAATTAATTTCAAACATAACATTTATGAAGTTGGATTTGATGATCTTTCACTTTCGTCACTCGAATGGAAAAATGATATTTTTCAAGATGATTTTACATGATTTATTGTTGAAAAATACAATGCACTTATTCTTTTGGAAATCAAATATTCTATTCGTTCTTTGATTAGTTCGAATTTTAATGTTTATGCTTCACATTTTGAAACGATCAATATCATCAAAGGAAGTGTTCAAACCAATTATCTAATTGATGTCATGAATCTTCTTATGTTGTGTTCCCCATTGATATATCCATTTCATCAAATTCATAGTTTTCATCCTAAGTTTTATGACAAGATCTTAGAATGGCTTGAAGATTCATATCTAAAAAATCTTCATAATAAAGATAAAGTTGTGCTTACTTTGTTTCGACCTAAATATATAGGAAGTAAGCATTACATGATTTTTTTAGATCTTCTATGTGAAGAAATTGATGAACACTTGCAGAATTGTCAGGAAGATGGGGCATTTCAGCCTTACCTGATGGTTATGTCAGGTCCCCATAATATTGAAAAGTTTTCCAAACTTACTTACATTCTTACATGTCATTATGACTCATATCACAACCAAATTGCAGAATGGTTGGAGGATTCATACATCAAGAAGCTTCAAAAGAATGGTAAGGTCGTGCTTGTTTTGTTTTTAAAAGAATATATAGGAGGTAACCATGACATATTTCTTTTGTATATGTAAATTCTACATTCTTTTATTATGATTTTTGACTTTCTATGCCTTGCAGGATTGAAGATGCTCTTGTGGCTGCACTAGAAATACAATTTTACTTAGCGTTTTGATTTATTTAGTAGTTTAGAGTAGGTTTCCTTTAGTTTTTTTTTTTAATGTTTCTTTGTGTAATAATGAAGTTATGAACACAAGTGGGTACACCAAGAGAACCATAATATGAATGTTGTCATGGAAGTCCACTTTAAATCTTTTTTCTCTTTGCTTTTCATTGAATATTTCTTTTCAAAAACGTAGTATCATCATGAAAAATTTAAATGGAAAGTAAAGAGATAAGTAAATTTGAACTATCAATTCAACCCTGACCCAAGGTGCCACGAGTAGGACTGCACTCATCTTAATAAGGATTTTTCTATTTTCTTTTATTCTCTTTTATTTTGAATAATAATGCTTGGTCAAAATAGCATCTCATGCATCACTATATTAAGAAAAGAACTTGCTCGCACATGATATTTTATATGATTTAGTTCTTCCTTTATTTTATAGTGAGATGCTAGTGAATCCAAAAGCTCAAGTTTATCTTTGGCCAAAATCATTTCTTGAAAAGTTTTATTTTACTGTTTTAATTTGTGTACTTCTGATTTTGAATCCCATTAATAAAATTTGATTTGGTTTTTTGTGTATTTTTTGTTTTCTTTGATTTCTTTGAATGAGTTTCCTTCTTATCTTTCTTTTTGAATCAATAAATTTATGATCAAAGATCTATTTTCAAAGGAATCATTTATTTTAAGACTTTTGTTTTTAAAGCAAATTGAAATATTTCAAAGAGGTCCTGATATTAAGATATAGCTCAGACAATTGTTTTTTAAGTCAATTGTCCCTTTCATTTTGTCCTCAAATTGTATTTGGCAAAGTATTACACCAAAGATATGGTTTAAATCTTTGAGAATTATGATGATTTTTACAATTTTTACACCATCCATATTCTTAAAGAATCACTTTTAAGTGCTTCCCCATTCTCTAGATGATTTCTTAAAGGAAATCTAAAATCTCTAAACCATGATAAAACTTCCAGTTTTGAAAGAAAATAAATAACATGATCAACTATTCACTTGTATTGCAATTAACCTCCAGTATCACCCCACTCTCTTTTTCATCAATAAATCTATAATTGTATTATTATTTAAAAGTGGCATAAGAGGGTTGAAAGCACTTAAGTGTGGGAAGTGTGTGTAAACCCGTTGTGGTATTGAACAAGATCGCTAGCAGTGGGTAAATGCACATATGATACCAAGACAACTTTGTCGGGGTATTGAACAGGTCTGCTAGCAACGAAGAAATGTTGGGTCAATAGGTAGCAGGTATATGTTTTTAAATTAACTTTTATGGAAGTATACATCATGTGTATACAACTATTGGATGGGATTAAAGCATTTGAGTGGGTTAAATGACATCCTTGTTGAGGCTATGGACGCCTGCTAGCAACAGTGGCTCTGTCAATGGTATTGAAGTTCTTTTATAAACATCATGTCTCTTTGATTAATACATTATTTCAGGTTATAATCTCTTGCAAAGAAAATTCTATTGTCTGGTTATAACATTGAGCTTATCCTAATACTATATGGTCTCAGAGTGAATTTATTTAAGGGATCTTAAATCCTTTTATAAGTCTTATTATTTTATTCCTGAGATGAAATCTTACCAGATCAGAGATAACTGCTTCACCTAGTAAGTCGCCATTTTTTGGGCCCCAACAACTCCCCCTAAATTTTTACAAAAAATAAAGGGCCCCCATTAGAATCTTGATAATTATGATGAGCTACAGAATCAACATTTTCAAATAGTTCCATATCTTGGCTTTCTTTGAGACAAACTTAAGACATTCACTATAGTATGAGACATCCATTACAAGAGTATATGTTAAAATTTATAAATGAGCATAGAAATCTCAATTTAAACAAAAATGTTAATTTTTATCAACTGTTTACTTTTGTTCAAATTATGATTATGTGTTCTTTCTTTTGCTCATTAACAGGTTTGACTATTTTGAATAATGGGTTCAATACTTCATCAAATAATATCTTGGTTGATTTCTCATTTTCATAAAATCATTTGGTGATATTAATTAATTAAATTCTTTTTTTTCATTTTGCATCTCATTTAAAAATAAAAATAATAATTAAAAACAAAGAATTATCTATGATTTTTTTGATTGTGTAAAAAACCAAAATTAATATTTTTCTCTTCTCCATTAACTTGAAGATTCTAGAATTTTAAGATCATATTTGAAAGGAAATTATAAACAATATTTGTTTAGAACTTATAGTTAGTTTAAATTCATTTTTTTTTTATTGTTCTAGATTTTGTTTTATTCACAATTTTTAGGTTTGTTTTTGTTTCACAGGTTTCTATTATCAAATATTTGATACGGATCTGATCATGGCTTGATTTTATTATCCAAATACGCTCAATATGATTGATCCAAAAATAATATTGGATTGCTACAAATAATTTTATGAGCAACAACAGATAAAATTTGGAAAGGCATCAAGATCAGATAGACGATTTTGCAGTATTGATTGCAGCCAAATTGTGAGAAATTTGAAGAAATGGTTGAAAACCCAAAACTCAAATTGACCCATTTACCTTTTGCATGCAAATTTTCCGAAAAACATGGACGATTTGAGAGATATTGATGTCTCTTTACGAGGAAAATTTCAGGTGGCGAAAATTAATAGTGACGCCTAGATTGTTCATTCATTGTATAAATATATGAGAAAGATCAGAGCCAAAAGATCCAAGAATTGGAGAGGAGGATTTTTATCCTTTCTCTTTTGTATATTATTTATTTTTTAAACTTTTATTCTTTTCAAATGGATTAACGGATGGTTGTAATCTTTGGGAGAATGGATGAGTATTTTCAAAGAAGAATATGAAATTCCAGGTTGCTTAATGGCTTTTGCCCTGTGAGTAAAATGATTTTATTTTTATTATAATATCTTCATATTCTTTGAATAATTGATTATGCATTGATTTAAATTAGCTTTAGTCTATTTTATCAATACATGGTTAATTGTTATCATTTATGTATTATTTTTTTCAATCTTTAAGAGTCTATTATCTTAAAAATTCTTCCAGGACTACAATATGGGCATGTGATTTTGAGAACGAATATGAGAAAACAATTCATCTTTGGCTTTAGACCTGTGTGATGCTTATTCCATTTTGTTATTTCATTAATGTTGTATTATGAGAATGTTATTATGGTTGATTTTATCTTTAGCTTATCATCATATGGTATTTTCATATTGTTAAATGTTATATGTTGTCCATAATTTCTTATTCCATTTTTTAGGTGTGATCAATCGATCATTTGATTATTGTGGAATTTATTTCTAATGTTAAATGATGGATAATATCAATACTCAGAATTGAGTTTTCTTTCATTATTAAATATTAAGATCACATAAATTTTAATTAGTTGTCTTCATGTTGTTATTAATTTACTCCAATATCAAATACTTCTTTGAATGTATTATGGAAGTGCTAGTATTGTTCTGTAATAGGTTTCCCTTAACAATGGTACAGGCAGGAGCTCATACAACACAAGAAGATAAACTCAATTGACTGATCAGTTAGAGGTTAGTAGATGCAATTTTTTTATTTATTTAGAGTTGTTTACGAATGAAACAATGATTACATTAATTAGATTTGACTGTTTTTGTGTCACTGTTTCATTTGTATTCATTTATTATTTATTTGTTTAATATCTTTAAAATAAACCAAAAATAAGTGTTGTTCATATTTGATTCAGAAACCTTATCAAACAATCATTTTCTCAAGATTCCATGCAAACCATGTAACCTGTATATAGATTGTTTATATTCACATTTCTTTTTTAATAAACATTAGTCAATAATATATCATTTGTTAGAATCATAGATTTTAGGTCAGTTTCATTTCTTTTATTATTTTTAAGAATTTAGTTGGCTAACGAAGCCATTAAACTGGTCAGAATAGGTTACACCAAATGGCTTGGGTTATTTAGACAACCTCATACTAGATCTATTCTTCCATTTGATGTCATGTTAAATTTACTTGTCAACAAAGGTGAATATGGAGGACCTTCTTGTAGACAAAGAACAATGGATCATTGTGGATCCTGGTACACAGCCTACTAGTACACCGTCTACTAGCGCACATGCTACTGGTACACAACCTACTAGTACACAAACTACCAATAAACCACCTTTTGGAATGTCGAAGGAATATTGGGAGAAGTTTGACAAAAGAGAAAGGAGTACTATTTGAATATGCCTGGCAGATTCAGTTTTATTGAATGTCTTAGGAGAATATACAGCCAAGGAACTATGGGATAAGTTGGGGAATTTTTATCAATCAAAGTCCCTGGTAAACAAGTTGTTTCTTTGAAAGAAGTTGTATCATCTTAGGATGGAAGATGGAGATTCTATGACAGAACATCTAAATGCCTTTAATACTCTGGTAAGTCAACTTGTTTCTGTTAATATTACGATTGCAGAAGAAAATAAATGTATTGCTTTGTTATGTTCTTTGCCAGACTCTTGGGATAATTTGGTTGTAGCAATAGGTAGTACCACTCAATCTACATTGAAGTATGAGGATGTAGCTGCATCCTTATTATATGAAGAGATGAGGTGGAAAAACATGGATGGTCATAGAACATATGATTTATTTGTAAGAGGTCATACCCAAGACAGGAATCCTAGTAAGTCTTCAGGGGGGGGATCTAAATCTATAGGTATATCTAAGTCTCCAGGAAAATATTTGAGGAAATGCTGGAAGTGTGGTAAAACAGGGCATTATAAGAAAGATTGCAAGTCTAAGAAGGTTGAAAAAACAAAGGGATGTGATAATACCTCTTCCCCATAGATGAAACCTCTATTGAAGAGGAGGTGATTTTTACCTGGCATCTACAGGTACACATGCAAACCATGATGTATGGTTGATCAACTCAGGTGCATGATACCACATGACTCCTCACAGGAATTGGTTCTCTGAATATGAAAAATATGATGGTGGTGATGTATTCCTAGGAGATGACTCGACAACAAAAATCATGGGACATGGAAGGGTTAAGTTGTTTCTAAAAGATGGAAGGATTAGAACACTCCCTAGGTTTCTTCACATTCCAAAACTAGCCAGGAGTCTAATATCTAAAAGGAAGTTGGGTGATGCGGGAGTGAATATTGTATTTGGAAAGAACACTTTCAAGATGGTACATGGATAAATTGTGTTGATGAGGGGAGTTGGGTGTGGAACTCTATACAATTTGTTGGGAAACACTTATACTAATGGGTGCAACAGTTTTGTTGTCACTGCGAAGAGAAATGAGGGAGACAAGATCAATATTATCCCAGAAAAGAAGACCATGCTATGGCATCAAAGACTAGGGAATATTGGAGAAAAGGGCCTTCAAACACTACATGGTAAAGGTATTGTTGAAGGTATGGCTAATTGCACTCTGGATTTTGATTTCTGTGAACATTGCATATATGGTAAACAAAATCGAGTAAGATTCCCATTTGGTGCTACAAGAGAAAAGAGGATCTTAGAGTTTATACACAGTGATGTGTTTGGACCTGTGCCCGTTCCGTCACTAGGTAAGTCTATTGTAATGAACCCCATATTGACCACAAAAAAAAAAGTTGTTTACATAGTTTTCTTGGTAGAATAAGGGTTCTATTTATGCCATCATGGTGTTGATTTGATCATCACTCTCTATAATAACTTTGTTTTAAAATTTTATTACAATGTCCTTGTTATAAACTCTTAATTTCTCTAATTCACCACAAGATTTATTAATCGTGTCATGATTAGGAGGTTATAAGGAAAGGATCCCAAAAACTATTTGGAAAACCCCCTTCTATTTTTAATATGTACTCGAATACCTATAGTCTGTGCACCTAAGGAAAATCTTATAATACATGTTGCAGCTCATTATAATGTCACAAGACTTTAAGTCGCACATAAGTACACTTGTGGAGTTATGGCAGGAATGCCTTAAATAATCCTTAAATTATGAAGGACCTGGGGTCATCTTCCTCTTACACCAAACAACTAACCTATCTACCAAGCTATGGTTAGAATTGACAGTTGATTGTAATACAGGTACGAGATTCAAAGGCCAACAAAAGGTGACAACTAAGCTTTGTCAGATGTCTCAGAATTACACCAAGGGGTAAGAACAATTTGGTTCAAATTCGAGTCATGATGGTGTCCCATCGCAACCTCCTTTACGTGGATTAGAAGTGTTACTATTGTAAAAGTTAAGGCTCTGTAAAATCACTAAAAAACGTCCCACGAATTCGTATGTAATTGTTGGCTTCATACTCCAAGTGTCAAAACACTTTTCCATGGTCACATGGCAATCCATCCTCTGCACCCATTACATTTACTACGAGGTGACAAGGTTCCAATTAGGGTTAAGGTAGGTTTATCTCTTTGCCATTCCTGAGTTTTCCTGAAGAGGTTCGGCATGCCCCCTTTCAGAGGTGAAGACTAGGAGTGAAGGAGGTTACTCCATGATGTAACTCTTGGCGCGACCCTATGCCCTGGTAAGTTCTTTAACACAATGCCAAGATATTTAAAAGTAAAGGGAGATGAAGAATTTTGGAAAAGGTTAAGCATTTTGGTATGTTTTCAATGGTAGTGTTTTCCCTTTTTGTCTATCGTGTCTTTCCTTTTGGCACTATCTCTTCATCATTTTTTGAAGAATCGCCCCGTAATCCTGAGAAACGCTTCCTCCCTGAGATTGTTGATAACCCCTTTTTGGTTAGGCATTTTGGGGTCCCTCCGTAATAGCCAACGGAGCCTTTTGGAATTAGGCTTGATCGAAGAATACGCCTCTCACTATGAAAATACCTAAGACGTAGTATAAGTATATCAACTTGTTTTTTTATTCCTGCTACCATTCTTCCTCAATACATCTTACAGAGATGGGTTGGCTCTGTGTATAGTCAACGATGTGGGTTCTTTCTATTTTGTAGGAACATTGTTATATTATTTTTATCTATATCCTTGAATGAATGGAGTCATCATCCTATAGCTTTATCCAACCTTCGGTTGGTCCTTCTATTACCATTGTCATATCTTGTTTCCAGGGTACCTTGAATATTTCACTGGAAGTCTTGTAGCATAAACATTGCGTATGTATCATGATTCCATGTAAATCTTGACGATGACGATTTATTTCCGTTCTTTATACACCATAATGATATGAATCTACTTTTACTGTTGATTTTGTATCTCTATTCGTTATAATTTTGATTCATAACCGAATTATACTTAACTCGTTAATCGTTTCGATATACTGTGTGAGGAGTCTATAAATTATTTCATCTTCTTTCTATTGTAGAAAGGTTTGTACAATTTTCAAGTTATGGGTTTCATTTATCAAACTATTATTGGCATTAATGATGGGCCTTGCTGTTCCAAGGACCCATCAGAGATGGTACCACGCCCTCCTCCCTTGGCTAGAACGTCTAAATAGATAGTAGGCGAAGGGAAAATATTTGAACCCGTGTCTTAACAAGATAAGTATGTTTCTAAAAGGGAATCATCGGTTTAATTTTTTTTTATAGTTTTATGGCAATTTACTTTTCTTGGATACTTCTCTTTTGAATAAAGACTAATGTTTACAGGGTTTGATTTCTTGTAGGGTATCTATCCGTGGAAATATCAGATACCCATCACTGCCTCTAGCGCAAAAGGTATTCAGGTTCTGAACCCTCTCACATCTCGACTAACTCTACAGGTTCTACCGTCGTTTAAGGAGATCATGATTTAACCAACTCTGTTGTAACTAGTTTGAGTCTATTGTATTGTTCGTTGGAGCAAACCCTTGAGGTTGTTCTTCCATTAATGGTGTTACGCCAGTTTTCCTATATGAGTATTGAGTTTGTAATTGAGTACATATTCTGGCCATTATGAAATATACTTCTCTCCTTGAAGGGTTAGAAAGACAATCCTGGTCGAATTTACTCAAAATGATAATTTGTGGTAAAGTATTTATGTCCTTTAAAATTTGAACACGGTACTTACCATTTATGCTACTCGACTTTGTTCTAAACCATTGTCCTAACTTGTTATAGAAAGGAAAAGAGGTTTACCATACTTTAACAATGGCTTCACTGGTATCTTTGGCCTACTATGTTCACTTTAAATTGGATGAAATATAATAGTTGTTGCTTTAACTAGAGTATTCCAACTCTTATTTATTTAAATTATAGTCAATGATTGTGTGTCCGTCGAATATTTATCATATTCATAGTATAAGAGGAACTTCTTATGAATACATACATACATATAATTGTATATACGCATTTGTTTTGTGTAGACGATATATTCTGCAATTGATTATCATGCCTACCCATAGTAATTAGGATTATATTTGTTACAGATCTATGGTGGAATTGTATTGATTCAGAGTGGCTTAAATTTACACGAAGTGGTAGATAGTGTCTGATTTTCATTTATGAATATGAATTTGTATTTACAACAAATAAACTTACTCTAAATA
Organism: Picea engelmannii; assembly: GCA_009831015.1. Lineage (NCBI taxonomy): Eukaryota > Viridiplantae > Streptophyta > Pinopsida > Pinales > Pinaceae > Picea > Picea engelmannii. The sequence continues at coordinate 940,180 of ML778014.1, read as the reverse complement.
TATACTTATATATATAGATTCAATCTGTTCATGCGTAGATATCTTACACCAGAAATTGCGATGTACAGGAATTACCTCTGTTATAGCAGAAACCCAACTACAAGAATTTTATACTTTGGTCACATAAACCCATTTGATTGTCCATGGAAGACATTCAATTAATTTCTAACATTAGAATAGATTCAAATTCGGTCATCAAGAGTTACTCCGGAATTAGTTTTCTCACTATTCTATTCAGAGGTTTGACTTCACAATGCGTATAACCGAATAGTTTTTCGCTTAGGTTATTGTGTACATACAAAATTTAGTAATTTCGTTACATATGGAACTAATCCATCCCACAGAGATAGAAACAATTAAATTTATGTATATTTAGTACCTTACACCAGCTATACGACCATTAAAACAAGAAATGAAAGTTATTTCAGTTCAAATCTAACAAGTACAAGATATTAGATAGAAAATTATTTAGTTAGAGAAGGAGTAGAGTAACATATATGAGACAACTCGCAGGAAGACAAAGGGAACAACCAAGTTCCTCCCAACTGTAGAACAGAGCAGCCAAAATTTCTTGCACCGTTCACCCCCTAGCTTGACCATGAGTCCATGAGGGAGAACTTGGAAAACTCCTCCTCAGAAATGTCTTTCTATTCCTACAGATTACTCTTGCCTCACACTCAATCCATAGTGTTCATAACAACAAGAAAACTAGTAGTCTCATTTTCCCAGTATACTCGACAGCGTCTTGCCTCCTCACACATGCTATATATCCAAACAATCTCTTTTGCCTAGGTCTTCCTTCCCCCCCTTGGGAATTTTTGCAGATTTCTAAATCCCTGATTTTCAGGGGTTACCAATGGCCAAATATCTGATTTTCCACTTGTAACAATCAGCCAAGAGGTAGTTCCCACCTGTTCCCCACTCATGGAGTCATGGTCAGCTGATTTTAACAAGGTTGTTCCATTTGTCCTCCTGCAATTAATATAAAATATCATGTTCTCATACAAGTGTCATAGTCAAATAGTTAGTTGGGTCAAATCAGATCCTTGCCCAATAGTCACAATAATTTATTACAATTATCAAATTCAGAATTCGGAATAGCAATAAATGGCAAACAATTTCCAAATTTGAATTTACTAAAAATGGAATAATTTTCCAACAAATTTTAAATTTCAAAAATACTTTATTTTGGTGGATGTCACATCCTTTCCCCCTTCAATAAATTACTATCCTTAGTGTTTGTTCCTTTCTTGGAACATGATTGGATGATATTTCCACAAATCTCCCTCCAACTCCCAAGTAGCCTCCTCAGGACTAAAGTGCTTCCATTGCACCTTTACTTGAGCGACGGATCTGTTTCGAAGTGCTATTTCTCTCCGATCCAGAATACGCAGGGGTTCTGCCTGGAACTCGCCTTCGGGTTCCACCTGCACCAAGTTCCAATCAATCATATGAGTAGGGTCATCAACATACTTTTTCAACAAAGAAACATGAAATACATTGTGAATTCTTAGATTAGCTAGAAGTGCAAGTTGGTATGCTACGGGTCCAATTTGAGCTAGTATCTTGAAGGGCCCACAAAACCTAGGTGCCATCTTGGCACAGTTCCCTAACTTAAATGAATTTTTTCAGGATTTGACCTTCAAATAAACATGGTCTCCCACTTGAAATTCCATGTGCCTTCTTTTCTGATCTGCATAGCTCTTTTGTCTATCATGTGCTTCTTTTAAGTTCTGTTGTACCTTCCTTACCATGTTCTCCATTTCTTGGAGCATCTCTAGTCCATTCATGAGTCTGTCAGTCAGGTTGTCCCAACCAATTGGAGTCAAACACTTTCTGTCGTACAATACCTTGAAAGGGCTTAACTTAGCTGAAGTTTGGTACCCATTGTTATATGAAAATTCTACCAAGTGTAGATAGTCTTCCCACTTGTTTGGTTTTGTTCTTACATACATGCAGAGCATATCCTCTACGATTTGGTTTGTCCTTTCGGTCTGTCCATCCATTTGTGGGTGATAACTCGTACTGAAATTCAAATTAGTATTTATCCTTGCAAACAATTACTTCCAAAAAGTGGATGTGAATTTTACGTCTTTATCTGAAATCACCATTTTAGGAATTCCATGCAGTTTAAAAATTTCTTTCATGAATAATTCAACAATATTTATAGCTTTAAAAGTAGACTTTACAGGAATAAAGTGTGCAGACTTACTGAGTTTATTGATTACAACCATGATAAAATCATTTTGTTTCTAAGTTTAAGGAAAAACTGTTATAAAGTCCAGCGATATGGTCTCCCATTTCCATTCTGGTAATGGTAATGGTTGTAATAGGCTGGCTGGATCTTGGTGCTCATCCTGAACCTACTAACAATATTGGCACCTAGCCAAGTATTATGTTTCTTTACCCTTCATACTAGGCCAGTAAAATAGTTTTCTAAGTGTTGTTATCGTTTTCTGGTATCCTGGATGGCCAGAATATAGTTTCTTATGAACTTCGTCCAAGACTATTAATTTTAACTCTGTTGAATCTGGTATGTAAAGTTTGTTTTTAAATCGTAATAGTCCATTATTGTCGATACTTAGATATGGTTTATCTGATTTTGCGGTGTTATTTTGTAATTATGCCATTATCTTAGTGTAATTTTCATCGTTAATACTTGTCGTCCTTAATCTTTGTTCTAGATCACTTTCTACCCTACTAATATTTATCTCAAATAACCCATGTACTCTTCTTCTTAAAGCGTCTACTACCTTATTTTCCTTACCCTTGATATGTCTAACCTTGAAGTCGAATTTTCTCAAGAAGGCTAGCCATCTTGCTTGCTTTGCATTAAGATTTGGTTGGCTAAAAAGATATTTCACACTGTTATTATCTGTCAATAGTAGAAATTTTCTACCCATTATGTAGTGTCACCACATTTTTAAGGCATGTATTACCACTGCCAATTATAAGTCATGAGTGACATAATTTTGCTCATGTTCTTTTAATTTTCGGGACTCATAACAAATCACGTGTCCTTCTTGAGTTAGGACGCCACCTATTCCTTCTTTACTTGCATCAACACATATGGTGAAGTCTTTATCTAGGTCTGCTACCTTCAATATGGGTGTAGTTGTCAATAATTTCTTTAGTTTGTTAAAATTGTCTTGAAACTTTTGTGACCAGTTAAACTTGGTCCCTTTCTTTTGTAAGGACATGATGGGGTAGGCTATATTGGAGAACCCCTCTATAAATCTACGATAATATCCAGTGATTCCCATGAATGACCAGATATCTGCTACATCCTTAGGTACCGACCACTCTATGATGGATTTTATTTTCTTAGGGTCTACGACAATGCCTTTTGCTGAAATTACATGACCTAGATATTGTATTTTCTTTTGATAAAAGTCACACTTATCAAACTTGGCATAAAGTTTGTGCTTCCTCAACGTTTGTAGAACTATTCTTAAGTGTTCTTCATGTTCTTCCTATGTTTTAGAGTAGACCAAAATGTCGTCGATAAATATTAGTACGAACTTGTCTAAGTATTGACTGAAAATACTGTTCATCAGACACATAAATGTGGCTGGTGTGTTAGTGAGCCCGAAAGGTATGACTATGAATTCGTAGTATCCATATCTTGTTCAAAAAGTTGTTTTTCTTATATATTCATCCTTTATCCTAACTTGATGATAACCAGATCGTAAATCCAATTTCGAAAAGATCTTGGCCCCACCTAATTGATCAAATAGGTCATTTATCCTAGGTAAGGAGTACTTGTTCTTAATAGTCATTTTATTCAATTGTCTATAATCGATACAAAGTCTTAGAGTACCATCTTTATTCTTCACAAAGAGGACTGGTGCCCCCCATGGTGAAACACTCATTCTGACATACTCTTTGTCCAACAATTCCTGTAATTGTATTTTTAATTCTGTCAGTTCTGGTAGACTCATTCAGTAAGGTGCTTTTGAGATAGGGATTGAACCAAGTAGTAGGTCAATGGAGAAGTCTATTTCCCTAGTAGGTCAATGGAGAAGTCTATTTCCCTTCTCGGAGGTAATTCTGGTATCTCATCCACAAACATGTCTATAAATTCATGTAGGGTGTTAAGGTCCTAACCTGCATATAGGTAGATCAATGTATTCGGATGTAATAAAGGTCAATATTAATAAGACCTTTCAATAAAATAGAATAAGGCGGATGTAAGAAGACCTAATAGAAGCTTCCGCTTCTAGAAGGATCTTCCT
>ML778014.1:902374-930986 GCA_009831015.1 Picea engelmannii | reverse complement strand
AATAGAAGCTTCTGCTTCTAGAAGGATCTTCCTCTAGATGCTTCTTTTTAGTATAAATAGGAGTCGAGGGTATGAGAACCCTAGCTTGGATATTATTGTAACAGAGCGTTGCTCGATTGGAGGTTTCCCCCTCGAAGAGGCCTATGAACATTGCTATCTGAATCAAGTGCTATTTCTGTTCAAGTGCTATTTCTGTTGCTATTTCGTATATCATTTCTGTGTATTGTGAAGATTATGATGGATATTTCACTGTTATTATGTTATTTCTAGCATTTCGTTTATGTTCTGCATATTTTATATATCTGGTATCTTGCATAGGGCAACGAAGTCTTCTAACTTTGGCTTTCCTCTTTTCCTAACAGATTCGTTACTTGGATGGCATAAACTTGAAATCCCTTTCACATACATTTCTTGAGTTGCATCATTGAAACTTGTCTAACTGAGACAGGTTTTGGTATACCTTGGGTTGTTCTAGTAGTGCCAAAATCGTCTTTATAGTTAAGTATCTTTGTATAACAATCTAGTATTGCTTTGTGCTGCTAACCAATCCATCTCGATAATCATATCATAAGATCCTAGTGGTAGGATGTTCAGATTTGTTCTTATATTTTGACCATCTAAGATAAACTCAAAATCATAAATAAAGTCAACTACTTTCCTTTTAGTTCCTGTTTCTAGTTGTACCATCCATGATTTTTTGTGCTTTAGTTTCTTAAGTTTATTTGACTTTACTACATCAGGAGTAATATAACTTAACGTAGCTCTAGGGTCAATTAAAACATAAATTCGAGTGCCATTGATTTTACCTTCGATTTCTACCATAGAGGACTGGTGGTCAGCTTGCCAACCATCTATGGTTGCATTTATCCGATGCAGGCTTCTGCCCACATCACCCACTTTCGAGGCTTCCTAAAAATTATGAACAACAACTCTGTTTGCTGAATTTAAACGTGGAAAATTCCTCCTTAGATGAGGTTCTCCACTTTCCCAGCACTTTAATGGTTTGCAGGGGCTGTCCCCAAACTTCTTCATCCCCAGATTTACTTTTTCCTTACATATTTCGATGGTTGGAGTGAAAATATTTTCTCGAAAAGATTGTTCCTGCATTCCAATAAGGATATGGCTGGTATCCCTTCTTCCGCTGGTTCATTCGATCGTGTTTCTTATCCTTCTAGGATTTGGGAAACTCTACCCAGTGTTTATACTGGTCATAGCACATTCGCGCTTTCCTGAATACTTCACTCAAGGATTTGGGGTTTTCAAACTCAATTCTGTCCCTGTAGGACTGTGGTAAACAACTTAAGAATCATTGGATTTTTACCTTATCCTCCCAGATGTATGGTACGAACCTTAGTAGTTCCTTAAATTTATTTATAAGGTTCTCCATCGTCATTTGTCCAAGTCGTAACTCATAATTTTTTTTTTTTCCTTTCATAATAGCTTTTAGAAAGGTATTATTTCTTGAAATACTTCTTAAAGTTAGACCATTCCAATTGTTTCTCCTTTAGGCCCTTGGTCAATTTCAGGTCTTTCCACCTGTTAGCGTCAGAAGTCACTCCTGGATTGCTTGCAGGAGTAGAGCCCAATGCCCATCAGTTTTATGTCACGATAGTTTGTAATGGGTGATCAAATGTGTAGAGACTCGGGAAGATATCACTCCAACTCAGGGACTGGGTTTGGTATGTAAGGAACAAATGAGGTCTTGATCTAACTTCAACCAGTGAGTTGATTTTAAAAATGAGCAGGTTGAAGACTTGGTGAGAGGGGTGAACAAACTACCTCAAGTGATAGACCTTTCAGTAGTTTGTAGAAGAAAAACTTTGAATGCAAGATCCTCTTGGTTCAGGGCTTCAAGAAACTGAAAGGGGGACTTGATTGGATCCTCCAATTCCAATTCATTCAAAGCTAAGAAAATCATAGAGACCGATTAGAAACAATGCAACTGTTATAGTGATCCAACCTACATCATCCTATAACAGTTACAACTCGACTGGATCCTCCAATTATGAGCTGCTCTAATACAGTGTAAATAAATACGTGAAAGAAACTGACATTCATAAGGCAAGAAGTCTCAAAAGTCCACACATAACCAGGAATAACAGTGCTTCATTAAATCTTTACAACCCGGAGCCTTGCTCAACCATTGATGCTTACAAAATACAAAAACTGAGTCTATATACTCAGAAAATTTTTCCTAATCAGAGGTGTGCTCAGTCATCCAAGGCTTGGTGTCCCTTCAATCAAATTCGGATGGATATCCTTCGTCAGATGCCTCCTTAAGTGCGCATGGCTCCTGCAAGGGGGGTAGCTGAGCCATTAAGTGTCGAGTTAGCATGTGCAGACCTCTATGGCTATTCGAGGATTCGGCATGGCTTCCTTGGAAAAAATCGGTACACAGGACCCTCTCGGGAAAACAGCTTTCCAGACCCTCCATACCTTACACTTAATGAATCAGGAGAGGTTTCAACCACCCCTTCTCACTTTCATTTACTCTAAGAGAAAACAAGGATTGAGGTCGAATCAGATGGTGCCTGGAGATCGCGATGATTCCTTCTATGACCAATCTCGATGCCTTTGTCCCCTCTTGCACAACTCTTTTTATTTCCCAAGTGACCATGGGCTGTGACCCTATGTTTATTCTCAAAGGAACTTTCGACATTCGTGAATAGGAAGGAGTTGATCCTTGCTTATCATAGTCGTGATGAGCGAAACACCGAGATGGCTTAATTGGGCGCCACGCGTCCCTCTCATATTTGATGGTCCTGAACCTACTCGACAATACTGTGGTCCTGACTCTGGGCTCTTTCGGCGCTTCGGGGTTCAGGGTTTCAAGATGTAGAACGACATAGAACCCTCACCTTTCGAACATCCGAATGCCAAAAAGCCAATGCGACTGGATCTTATGCCACATGTCCTTTGGATGAACGACTGCTATCCTTTCTTGCATGCAATATGGGCACTATCCGTCGTGCTAATCTCATCGCAACTCCATTAATCCACATTTTTCCGTCGACCGTCGATCTGCTCTTATGGATGAATCCGAACCGTCGAAAATATAATCTCGCCCGCTTACTTGCTTGGAAGCCTAAAACGATATTTTCCACGCTGCGCTCGAGCGCTTCTCATGCAACTTGTAGACTTGAATACTCTTGTGCCCAGGACAAGAAATGTTACTAACATTAGGCTCCATGGGGGATAGAGTCATCCCTGTGATGCTCTAGAGACTCATTTTGTAGCTCCAATGCCTTGTTGTTGGGCTATGGGGTCATTTATTTAAAACTTGAAGATGGAAAGAAAAACAATATTTACAACCGCAAAAGAGCCATGTGCGGCTCAAGAGAAAAATATTTTTAGGAAATGCCCATTCACAGGGCCATTGAAAACTTCTTGATCCTTCAAATCCCGTACCCCATAGGTGTTATTTGAGAATACTTCGGATACTTTGAAAGGCCCGATCCACAGGGCTTCGAATTTTCTGTGCTTTCCTTTATCTTTTTTAGGAGCATCCCATTTCAGTACCAGGTCTCCTATCCGAAACTCTTCCTTCTTGGCCTTCTTATCGAAAATCTGCTTGATCCTTTGCTAACGGCCCTGAATTCTGCCCATTACCTACTCCCTAGCCTACTGGACTTCCACTAGCTGATGAATTCTTCTGATCATATCATCAGGCCCCTCTTGATGATCCTAGAGGAATTTTGCTACAGGAATGGCTAAATGAGAAGGGAAAACAGCTTATGTTCCATAGACTAATTGGAAAGGAGAGATGCCTATAGATATCTTCATGGTCACTCGATCGGCCCATAGAGCAAATTTCAATCTTGAATACCAGGCCTTCTTGTTGTCTTCCAAAAATCTTTTGATGATCCTTATCAGGATTTTGTTGGAGGACTCCGCTAAACCATTTCCTTGGGGATAGTATGGGGTGGATTGAATCAGTTTGATCCCAAATTTCTCACATAACTTGGCTAATGGCTCAACCCTAAAAGAGGCTACGTTATCAGTGACAATCTTACTTGGGCAGCCGAATCTTGTGATGAGGTCTTCCAAGAATCCAATGATTACCTTATGGGAAGCACTCTTGGTGGGAATAGCTTCAATCCACTTGGTAAAGAAATCGGTAGCATTCAGGATCCATTTTTGTTTCCCACTGGAAGAGGGGTGAATTTATCCAATGAAATCTAGGCCCCATTGCTAGAAAGGTCCTGAAACAACCACAGGATTTAACGGCAAAGACTTGAGCTGTTGTTTTCCTGCAAATCTTTGACATTTGGTGCAAGCTTTGACGCTTCTGCAGATGTCAGTGAATACGGTGGGCCAATAGTATCCATCCCTGAGGATTTTGTAGGCTGTGGTTTTCCAGAAATGATGCCCTCCACATAGGCTGTCGTGAAATTCAACCATGATCCTGTCAGCTTCTTGTGGATCTACACATTTCAAAAGAAACCCCAAGGGGTCTTTCCAATATAGAACTTGATCTATTAGGAAGTATCTGACTACTTTGAGCTTTAGAGCTCTCGCCTTGTTTCTTTGCAGGCCGTTTGGAGGCTGCAACTCTTGTAGAAAATATATGACATCCTTATACTAGGGACATCGAGCCAATGGGGGCTCCCTTTGAGGGTCTATTTCAGACAACCGACCCTTCTGAATTCCTGAGCATTCGTTGATGAAACTTACCCCCAAAGCTTGGCAATTGGCTTCAGCCAACAACTTGGCTAAACCTTGACCTTTGATCAATTTGGTAGGCTTTATTTCCAGGTCAAATTCCAAAATCTTGGCTATCCACTTACTTCTCCTCCCGTCCATGTCAAGATGAATAAGAATGTCTTTAACAACAACTGAGGGGACATAAGCGATGAATTTTGATTGCAGGACATAGATTCTAAATGCCTTGAGAGCCTTCACCAGGGCATAGGCCTACTTCTCCATAGTGTCATACCTAACTTTGACATCTCTCAATGCTCAGCTAAAATAGGAAATAGGCTACTCTAGCCCAACCTTGTTTGTCTGTAATAAAACAACGACCATTGTGTCAGGTGAGGCAAAGGAGAAAATAAGGAAATCCTTTGAGTAATTGGGACTGATAAGCACAGGGGCTTCAGTCAGGGCCTTCTTTATTTTCTCAAAGAAATTTCGCGATTCAGAAGTCCACCTCACTTCATTTCCTTTCCTTAACATGGATATTATAAGTTTTACCTCCTCAACAAAGTTAGGAACAAACCTCCTCAAAAAGTTAATCTTACCGAGGAAAGATTGGACCTCTTTCCTTGACCTCGGGATTGATAAGGCTTGTATTGCATTAACTCTACTAGGATCGATCCTGACTCCTTCCGCTGATACTATGTGGCCTAGTAACTTTCCCTCCTGCATGGCGAACAAAGATTTCTTGGGATTTAATGAAATACCAAAACTCCCGCATTTCAGGAAAACCTTCCTGAGATGACAACAGTGTTCTTTTTTATATTTTGAAAATACTGTGATGTCATCCAGATAGATGACCACAAATTTATCTTTTTCCCCAATGAAAGCTATATCCATGGCATGTTGAAACGTTGCCCTTGCATTCATCAATCCAAAAGGCATCTTGGCATACATGAATGTGCCCCATGGAGTGGTAAATGCCATCTTTTCCCTGTCCTCAGGAAGAATAGAGACTTGATTGTAGCTCAAGAAACCATCGATCATGGACATCCTAGATGCTCCTGTTACCCTCTGCAGTATATGTTCCATCTTTGGTAAGGGGTAGTTATCCTTCCATGAACTCTTGTTCAGGTTTCTAAAGTCTACACAGAGTCTGATTTCTCCATTCTTTTTCCATACTGGTACCAAGTTGGCCACCCACTCTGAATATCTCAGTCGTATGATGATCTGGGCCTACATAAGCTTCTTCACTTCCCTCTCCATAATAGGCAGCATCATAGGATTGATCTATCTTAGCTTCTGCCTAAATGGCTTTGCCTCCCTTTTCAATGGGATTTTATGCTCAATGACAGAAGTGTTATACATTTTGAGATATTCATAGGTCCAGGCAAACACATCAGCAAATTCCCTCAAAAGTCCAGCGTATTCAGACCTCTGCTCCTTTTTCAGACTTCTTGACAATTTCATAAACTTGGGCTCACTCTCAGTGCCAATGTCGCACTAAATAGTATCAGCATCATCCTCTGAGATTTCCCCTTTTAATGACACATCATTTCTATCAAAAATCCTTTCCAAAGGAACCGGTTCCCTTGGAATATGGTTCTTGGGAAGCTGCACAGTGTTACGCTCTGCTATTTTATTCAGAAACTTACCCCCATCAGGCTCTTCTTCAGAGACAGAGTCTTGGTCGATATGCATCTCTAAAAATTCTTCGACAGTTTCCAAGAATTTATTGATCTTGAGATCATCCTCGAATACCTTCCAATGTTTGACGTTGTCAGGTATGGAGGGCCTATATTTTACCTCTACATCATATCTAAATTTGGGCGGCAAGGGCACTTTGAAATTGCTTGCTGATGTAGCCAAGGAATCTTCCACTCTGTTCTTCTCTCTTGGGATGAAAGAAATATTGAATGCTGAGAAGAAACTGTCAATTAAGTCCCATACCTCATTTCTGTAGCTGCTGAGTCGAGGGTGCTTAGCATGATAAGCATTTCTGATCTGTTGGACGACCAACTTTTCATCTCTGAACACTGCAACTTCCTGAATTCCCATTTACCTTGCGGCTCTTAATCCTAGGACAAGAGCTTCATACTCTGCCACATTGTTGGTAGCTTGAAATTCTAGTTTGTATGACAAATACATGGTTTCCTGAGCAGGTGACACAAAAAACACCCCCGCTCCAGCACCTTCCCTGGAAAAGGCTCCATCAAAGAACATTTTCCAGATGAGGGTGATGGAGGGGGGAAATTTATGGGAAGTGGTGGGTGACTGTTTGAGTTTTAGAGGAGGCTCAGGAGCATTAGTGAGTTGTAGTACACTGGAACCTAAATCAGTGTCCAAGGAAAAAATGGGATGGTTGGTAGGGTTGGCCTCATCACTGATTATATAGGCCAGTTGGGCTTCCCTGTATAGCCTCCTATGTTCTCCTCCAAACAATGGGATAGTAGCATATGTGAGGTCCATCTTCAAAGTTCCCCCCAGTCATTTTATCCAGGATCTTGACAACAACATACTGAACTTGGGGGGGACATCAGCCACTACAACATCCATGACCACACTTTTCATGGGCAACTGAAACAAGGTCACGACTAGGTCTTTGATAACTCCTAGACATTGAACTTTCCTAGAGTCAAAGGAATAGAGGTCATTATAGGCTCGGGTGACTTATATCCCTAACTCTTCCATGACAGTTTTGGGCATGTGGTTGTGAGAAGCCCCCGAATCCATCAAGTAGTTGTGCAGTACCTTGTCATGTATGTTCAAGGAAGTGTAGAAGGAAGGGGATGAGTCATTCCTGTCTTCTACCATAGGACCTAGAATAACTACAAAATTTTCATCTTGCAAATTGATATAGTCTGTGGGAAGCCATGAGACCTCAGACTATAAAATCTCAGAGAAGCATTTCTTGAACTCTTCATGTTTAATTAATTCGGTTAGGGGCACAGGGATTCTGATCTTTTGAATTTCATGCTCGAAATTAAAATAAGATGTAAGCTTCAGAATTTCTCTTATTTTGGGAACATGACTCTGCACTATGGGAGAGAGGGGTCGGGGCTTCTTACCTCTGTGACTGTCCACTATTTCATTAGCAGGTTTCTCTATTCTAGTGGACTCCTCAGGAACATCAGGTGCTACTGTCTTTTTCTTAGACCTCATATCATATCTGCCTTGGCTGCCATTAGCCTTGTCTCCCTTGCTCAGTTCATTTAGCCGAATGTCCATGAGAGACTCCTCATATGCTGATTGAGTGAGATGAGGGAAATGAGGAGTGTCCCCAAAGCAATGAATTTCAGGATCAAGCTCATATGTTTCCCCTTCTTACCTCTTGGCCACAAAATTGTTTTGAAAAGGGGCCTAAATTTTCTGGTCTTCTCTGTCTCTTCCCCTCTCTCTTTGCATAGTCAGGGAAGTAATATTGCTCGGCCTCCTAAAACCTCCTTTGTTTTCGGTGTTTTTAGGGCCCTTGTATGCTTTCCTTCCCTCCACCTTCATTCTCTCCATCTCTGCAGATAGAGACTTCACCATCTTGGTCAGTTCATCCACTTTAGGGTGGGGCACCGATGGGCCAGAAGTTGAGGTTTTCGATCTTCCCTTTCTTCTGTCTATGTTGGCCTCGTTCCTCAGTCTATTAGCTGCTAATACATTGGATTCCACTTCTATGGCCACATCTTTCATTTGAGATAAGGAGGTGGCTCTTATTTCTCTCAATAAAAGACATAAATCGGGGCCAAACGCACTAGCATAAGAAATCTTGGTCGAGGCTTCTGAGGGTTTCATTTCGGCAGGAATTTTATTATACATCTTATTGAATCTTTTGGAGAAGTCAGAGACAAAATATCCTTCCATCTTCTTTAGAGACCCGAACTCTATCATATAATACATGAAATCCTTCCTATCTCCCCACTGCCTCAGGAAAGCACTATCTAGGGCTTCGATTCCAACAATAGATTCGGGGGCCAGTCCCCTAAACCATTTCCTCACCTCACCATCCAGGATCTAGAAGAAGACTCTCATCCAGACATCTTCTTTTTCAATGTTCAGGTTGTCTACATAACTGTAGAAAGTTGACAGGTGTTCTTCCGTAGTTATGTCCCCTTCCCCAGTGAACTTGGGCATATACTTCAAGTAATCTCCAGCAGGGAGAGGATTCATAGGATGGGGTAGGATTAAGAGAGCATATCTGGAAGATACTATGGCATCCATTCTATTTAGAGGGGGATTAGCACTAGCCATAGGAATATTAGGTGGAGGAGAACTTGGAGGAGAAGGAGTTCGTGAAGGGGCTACTGGGAATGAGTCTCGAAGTGGAATGGGAAACAAAAGGGGATTTAAGGAGAAGGATAACGGACTCAAGTCAATAGATGCTCCTCTTTGTGCAAGAGTGGTAAAAATAACTAGAGGAGGAGTGGTAAAGATAGGAGTGGGGAAATCTGTTGTGGTCCCGGGTCTACACCAAAGTATAGCTTTAGAGGAGAGGGGAGTGATAAGGGTTTCTCCCTCCAATCCCAGACCAAGAGGGGAAAACTCAGCAGGAACACTCCCGAAATTTAGGAAACGGGAAACCTCAGAAAGAGGTCTGTTAAGAAACTGAGGGGGAGAAAACGAAGTTCCTACAGAAGGAGATGGCGGATTATCCGGTTTGATGGTGGAAGCTTCTCCTTTAGGGGCCTTTCCTTTTTTGAGAACCACCTCTGGATCAGTTTTAGGTGTAGCTAGAGGAATTTGTGGATGAGACCGCGTGTGTCTGCCTCTGAAAGCCACAATTGACACGACAGGTTCACCACAGTGGATTTGTCACAATGGAGTTGTCGGGTACACAGTAGAAATATTTAAAGTCTCTAATACCTGATGCACCTTCAGAATCAGAGGCTCAATGTCATTCAATCCCAGGGAAAATTCTCAACTTCATCCCCAACAACGACGCCATAAATGTTAGCATCAGAAGTCACTCCTGGATTGCTTGTAGGAGCAGAGCCCAACGCCCATCAGTTTTATGTCACGATAGTTTGTAATGGGTGATCAAATGGGTAGAGACTCGGGAAGATATCACTCCAACTCAGGGACTGGGTCTGGTATGTAAGGAACAAATGAGGTCTTGATCTAACTTCAGCCAGTGAGTTGATTTAAAAAATGAGCAGGTTGAAGACTTGGTGAGAGGGGTGAACAAACTACCTCAGGCGACAAACCTTTCAGTAGTTTGTAGAAGAAAAACTCTAAATGCAAGATCCTCTTGGTTCAGGGCTTCGAGAAACTGAAAGGGGGACTTGACTGGATCCTCCAATTCCGAGCTGCTCTAATACAGTGTAAACAAAGACGTGAAAGAAACTGACATTCATAAGGCAAGAAGTCTCAAAAGTCCACACATAACCAAGAATAACAGTGCTTCATTAACGCTTTACAACTCAGAGCCTTGCTCAACCATTGATTCTTACAAAATACAAAAACTGAGTCTATATACTCAAAAAAATTTGCCTAATCAGAGGCGTGCTCAGTCATCCAAGGCTTGGTGTCCCTTCAATCAAATTTGGATGGATATCCTTCGTCATACGCCTCCTTAACTACGCATGGCTCCTGCAAGGGGGGTACCCGAGCCATTAAGTTTTGAGTTAGCGTGTGCAGACCTCTCTGGCTAGTCGAGGACTCAGCATGGCTTCTTTGGAAAAAATTGTTACACAAGACCCTCTCGGGCAGACAGCTTGCCAGACCCTCCATACCTTACACTTAATGAATGAGGAGAGGTTTCAACCACCCCTTCTCACCTTCATTTAATCTAAGCGAAAACCAGGATTGAGGTTGAATCAGATGGCGCCTGGAGATCACGATGATTCCTTCTGTGACCAAACTCGATGCCTTTGGCCCCTCTTGCACAACTCTTTTTATTTCCCAAGTGACCATGGGTTGTGACCCTGTGTTTATTCTCAAAGGCTCTTTTGGCGTTCGTGAATAGGAAGGATCTGATCCTTGCTTATCATAGTCGCGATGAGAAAAACGTCGAGATGGCTTAATTAGGCGACGCGTCCCTCTCATATCTGACTGTCCTGAACCTACTCAACGATACTGTGGGCCCGACTCTGGGCACTTTCGGCGCTTCGGGGTTTGGGGTTTCAATATGTAGAACGACATAGAACCCTCATCCTTCAAACACTCGAATGCCGAAAAGCTGACACAAATGGATCCCACGCCACGTGTCCTTTGGATGAACGACTGCTATCCTTTCCTACATGCAATACGAGCGTTATCCGTCACGCTAATCTCAGCGCAACTCCGCTAATCCGCGATTTCCCGCCAGTCACCGATCTTCTCTTATGGATGAATCCAGACTATCGACAATATAATCTCACCCACTTACTTTCTTGGAAGCCTAAAACGATATTTTCCGCGCTGTGCTCGGACACTTCTCGTGCAACTTGCAGACCTGAATACTCTTGTGCCTGGGACAAGAAATGTTACCAATACCACCAAATGTTGGCCTTCCCTTTCAGATTGTAGATGGCCATTCTAACCTTCATATTGTTGGAATAGTTGTATATCTGGAAGTATTTTTTGATGTCTAACAACCATGCCTCAACTTCTTCTCCTGTCCTGAATTCTCCATCAAAGGTAGCTAGTTTAATTTTTTAAAATTCTCCTTCAAGGTGGTCTACTTGTTTTCTTTTTCTGTCTATTTTAGTTTTGTCTTTAGTTGAATGTGTTCCTTCAGACGAACTGTCTTCTTTTTCTGTTTCCAGTCCAAAGTTCTTGGAGATCCTTTTGCTAACCTCTTCATCGTGGTTTCCCTCCTTTCGGATTTTCTTGGTCACTATACTGTGCAACAAGACTTCATTTATCTCTTACTGTTCCTTCCATGCTTTCTTCAATTTCTCACTGTCTTCTTTGAAAACCTGCAGCTCAACAATAAGATTCCTCATTGTTTCTAGTACTTCTGTAGGAGATCTTTCATCACTATTCTGTCTTGGATCTCCATGAGGTCCATGTTCTGGATTTCCTTCCATTCTGATTTATGCATCGTCTGGAGCTGCCATGGTCGACACAAAACATAAAAAAAAATTTGTTTGTAACAATCAAGGTTTATTAGTTTTTGCATAAGTAGAATATATGTCAAGAATTTAATGTGGCCCTATTCAAGGCCCAGTGTTGTAAACTTTTCTCTGATACCATAAGTAATAAACCCCATATTAACCACAAAAAAAAATTTGTTTACATAGTTTTCTTGGTAGAATAAGGGTCCTAGTTATGCCATCATGATGTTGATTTGATCATCACTCTATATAATAACTTTGTTTTAAAATTCTATTATAATGTCCTTGTTATAAACTCTTAAATTCTTTAATTCACCACAAGATTTCTTAATCGTGTCATGATTAGGAGGTTATAAGGAAAGGATCCAAAAAACTATTTGGAAAACCCCCTTCTATTTTTAATCTGTACTCGAATACCTATAGGCTGTGCACCTAAGGAAAATCTTATAATACATGATGCAACTCATTATAATGTCATAAGACTTTAATTCACACATAAGTACACCTGTGGAGTTATGGCAGGAATGCCTTAAATAATCCTTAAATTATGAAGGACCTAGGATCGACTTCCTCTTACACCAGACATCTAACCTATCTACCAAGCTCTGGTTAGAATTGACGATTGCTTGTAGTACAGGTATGAGATCCAAAGGCCAACAAAAGGTGACAACTAAGCTCTGTCTGATGTCTCAGAATTACACCGAGGGGTAAGAACAATTAGGTTCAGATTCGATTCATGATGGTGTCCCATCGCAACCTCCTTTATGTGGATTAGAAGTGTTAGTGTCGTAAAAGTTAAGGATTTGAAAAATCACTAAAAACCATCCCACGAATCCTGATGTAATTGATGGCTTCATACTCCAAGTGTCAAAACACTCTGCCATGGTCACATGGCAATCCATCCTCCACACCCATTACATTTACTACGAGGTGACAAGGTGTCAATTAGGGTTAAGGTAGGTTTATCACTTTGTCATTCCTAAGTTTTCCCAAAGAGGTTCAACATGCCCCCTTTCAGAAGCAAAGACTATGAGTGAAGGAGTTTACTCCATGATGTAACTCTCGGTGCAACCCAATGCCCGGATAAGTTCTTTAACACAATGCCAATATAGATAAAATAAAAGGGAGATGAATAACTTCGAAAAAGGTTAAGCACTCTGGTATTTTGTCAATGGTAGTGTTTTCCCTTTTTGTCTGTCGTGTCTTTCCTTTTGGCACTGTCTCTTCATCATTTTTCAAAAAATCGCCTCGTAATCCTGGGAAAGGCTTCCTCCCAGAGATTGTTGGTAACCCCTTTTTGGTTAGGTGTTTTGGGGTCCCTCTGTAATAGCCAACGGAGCCTTTTGGAATTAGGGTTGATTGAAGCATATGGCTCTCACTCTGAAAATACCTAAGACGTAGTATAAGTATATTGGCTTGTTTTTTTATTCCTGCTATCGTTCTTCCTCAAGACATCTTACGGAGATGGGTTGGTTTTGTGTATAGTCAACGATGTGGGTTCTTTCTGTTTGGTAGGAAAATTGTTATATTCCTTTTATCTATTTCCCTGAATGAATGGAGTCATCATCCTGTAGCATTATCTGACCTTCAGTTGGTCCTTCTATTACCATTGTCATATCTTGTTTCCGAGGTATCTTGAATATTTTCCTAGAAGTCCTGTAGCATAAATATTTCGTATGTATCATGATGCCATGTAAATCTTGACGACGATGATTTATTTCCATTCTTTATACACCACAACACGATGAATCTGCTTTTACTGTTGATTTTTTATCTCTATTCGTTATAATTTTGATTCATAACTGAATTATACTCAACTCGTTAATCGTGTCGATATATTGTGTGAGGAGTCTATAAATTATTTCGTCTGCTTTCTATTGTAGCAAGGTTTGTATTGTTTTCAAGTTACAGGTTTCATTTATCAAACTGTTATTGTCACTAATGATGGGATTTTTTGTTTCGAGGACCCATCAGAGATGGTATTGTGCCCTCTTCCCTTGGCCAAAATGTCTAAATAGATAGCAGGTGATGGGAAAATATTTGAACCCGTGTCTTAACAAGATAAGTATCTTTCTGAGAGGGAATCATCGATTTAATTTTTTTTTATAGTTTTATAGCAATTTAATTTTCTTGGATACTTATCTTTTGAATAAAGAGTAATGTTTACAAGGTTTGATTTCTTTTAGGGTCTTTGTCCGTGCAAATCTCGGATACCCGTCACTGCCTCTAGCAAAAAAGGTATTCGAGTTCCGAACCCTCTCACATCTCGGCTAACTCTACAGGTCCTATCGTCGTTTAAGGAGATCATGATTTAACCAACTTTGTTGTAACTAGTTTGAGTCTATTGTATCATTCGTTGGAGTAAACCCTTGAGGTCATTCTTCCATTAATGGCGTTATGCCAGTTTTCCTATATGAGTATTGAGTCTATAATTGAATACATATTTTGGTCATTATGTAATATACTTCTCTCCTTGAAGGATTAGAAAGACAATCCTGGTCGAATTTACTCAGAATGATAATCTGTGGTAAAGTATTTATGTCCTTTAAAATTTGAACACAGTACTTACCATTTATGCTACTCGACTCTATTCTAAACCATTGGCCTAACTTGTTATAGAAAGGAAAAGAGGTTTACCATACTTTTAAAATGGCTTCACTGGTATCTTTGGCCTACTTTGTTCGCTTTGAATTGGATGAAATATAATGGCTGTTGCTTTAACTAGAGTGTTCCAACTCTTATTTTTTAAAATTATAGTCAAAGATTGTGTGTTCGTTGAATATTTATCATATTCATAATATAGGAGGAACTTCTTATGCATACATACATACATATAATTGTATATATGCATTTGTTTTATGTAGACGATATATTCTGTAATTCATTATCATGCCTACCCATGGTAATTAGGATTATATTTGTTACAGATCTATGGTGGAATTGTATTGACTCAGAGTGGCTTAAATTTACACGAAGTGGTAGATAGCATCTTATTTTCATTTATGAATATGAAGTTGTATTTACAACAAATAAACTTGCTCTAAATATATATATATATATATATATATATATATATATATATATATATATATATATATATATATATATATATATTCAATCTATTCATGCCTAGATATATTACACCATAAATTGCGATGTACAGGAATTACCTCTGTTATAGCAGAAACCCAACTACATAAATTTTATACTTTGGTCACATAAACCCATTCGATTGTCCTCGAAAGACATTGAATTAATTTATAACATTTGAACAGATTCAAATTCAGTCATTAAGAGTTACTCCAAAATTAGTTTTCTAACTATTTTGTTCAGAGGTTTGACTTCACAATGCGTATAACCAAACAGTTTTTCACTCAGGTTATTGTGTACATACAAAATTTAGTAATTTCGCTACATTTGGAACTAATCCATCCCACAGAGATGGAAATAATTATATTTATATATAGTAAGTACCTTACATCAACTATACGACCATCAAAACAGAACATGAAAGTTGTTTTAGTTCAGATCTAACAAGTACATGACACTAGATAGAAATTTCGTTCAGGCAGAGAAGGAGTAGAGTAACATATCTGAACCAAATCATGGGAAGACAAAGGGAACATCCACGTTCCTCCCAACTGTAGAACAGAGAAACCAAAATCACTTGCACCGTTCACCCCCTAGCCTGACCATGAGTCCATGAGGAAGAACTTGGAAAACTCCTCCTCAGAAATGTCTTTCCATTCCCACAGATTACTCTTTCTTCACACTCAATCCGTAGTGTTCATAACAACAAGAAAACTAGTAGTCTCATTTTCCCAACATACTCAACAACGTCCTACCTCCTCACATATGATATATATCCAAACAGTCCTTTTTTCCTAGGTCTTCCTTGCTCCCCTTGGGAATTTTCATAGTTTTATAAATCCGTGATTTTCAGGGGCTTCCAATGGCCAAATCTCTGATTTTCCACTTGTAACAATCAGCCCAGAGGTATTTCCCACCTATTCCACACTCATGGAGTCATGGTCAGCTGATTTTAACATGGATGTTCCATTTGTCCTCCTGCAATTAATATAAAATATCATGTTTTCATACAAGTGTCATAGTCAAATAGTTAGTTGGGTCAAATCAGATCCTTGCCCAACAGTCACAATAATTAATTACAATTATCAAATTCAAAATTTGGAATTTCCATAAATGGAAAAAAAATTCCAAATTCGAATTTACTAAAAACAAAATAATTTTCCAACAAATTTTGAATTTCAAAAATACTTTATTTTTGGGGATGTCACATCTATGTATTATGTTTCATTCATAGATGATTTCTCAAGGAACACATGGATTTATTTTCGTAGAAATAAATTTGAGGTATTTGATAAATTTAAAGACTTTAAGGCTCTGGTAGAAAATCAGACAGAGAAGAAAATAAAGGTATCGAGAACAGATAATGGTGGAGAATTCTCCGAAAATGAATTCAAATAATTCTGGAAGAAGTGTGGTATAGAAAGGCAGAAGAATACTCCATACACTCCTCAGTAGAATGTATTTACAGAAAGGATGAACATGACACTGATGGAAAAATCAAGGATCATGCTCAACGGTGTTGAGTTAAGATATGAATTATGGGTAGAGGCAATGGGTACAACATGTTACCTGGTCAATTGATCACCCTCATCAACGTTGGATGATAAAACTCCACATGAGGTATTGAATAGAAATAAACCCTCTCTTCAACATATTAGAGTGTTTGGTTATGATTCTTATGTACATGTTCCAAAGGAAAATAGGATTAGGTTGGATAAAAAGATTGAAAAGTGTATCTTTATTGGTTATAAAGATGGTGTGAAAGGTTATAATCTTTGGAACCCATAAACCAAGAAGAATGTTTACAATCGAGATGTTGTTTTGAGAGAGGTAAAAGATGTTTCCAAATAGGAATAACTACCAAGCCCAGAAGAACCTGAGAAAATAGAGCTAGAGTTGAATGATACAAAATCTGAATCATCTGAAGAAGACGAAGTAGCAGCAGAAGAAGAAGAACCTCATACCCCAATATTGAGGAGATCAATGAGAGAAAGAAGGAAACTCGAAAGGTATAGTTCACCTAAATTTCGTTCCAATTTTTATTTATCTACTATTGATGATGATCCCAAAACTAATAGGGAAGCAGTGAATTCAGAGGATAGTAAACTATGGAAGAAGGCCATGGTTGAAGAAATAGATGCCTTGGATAAGAATGATGCATGGGATATAGTTGAGTTGCCAGCTGGAAGAAAATATGTTGGTAGCAAATGGTTGTTTAAGAATAAGTTTAATGCAGAAGGAAAAGTGGAAAAATACAAAGCTCGATTAGTAGCAAAAGGTTATTCCCAGGTAGAGGGAATTGACTTTGGTGTTTTTTTTTCTTCTGTTGCTAAGTTAACTTCTATTAGATTTATTTTGTCTATTTTTGTTGCTTTTGATCTTGAAGTGGAATAGATGGATGTGAAGACAACATTCCTACATGGGGATCTGGAAGAAGAAATATACATGAAGAATCCAAAAGGCTTGGTAGTGAAGGGAAAGAAAGAGATGGTTTGTAATATAAATAAGTCACTATATGGTCTGAAGAAATCATCTAGGATGTGGTACCAAACATTTGATACATACATCCTTGGATTAGGATTTGTGAGAAGCAGGGTTGATCACTGTGTATATTCCAAGCATGTTGGTAATCACTTCATTTATGTAGTGTTGTATGTTGATGACATGTTGTTGGTCAAAAATAACATGGATGTTATCAAGGAGGTGAAATCACAGCTATCCTCCAAATTTGACATGAAGGATCTTGGTGCTGCTAACTTCATTATGGGAATGGAGATTAAAAAAGATCATGCAAACATGAAACTCTGGTTGAATCAGAGAAAATATGTTGAGACAATATTGCAGAGGTCTAATATGCATGGAAGTAAACTGGTCAAGGTTCCTATTCCTATAGGTGTAGAGTTATCTGCAGATCAGTGTCCCAGGACACAGGAAGAAGAAGAGGACATGTCCCATGTTCCATATGTCAGTACAGTTGGAAGTTTGATGTTTGAAATGGTCTGTACTAGACCGGACATTGCACATCCAGTGGGATTTTTGAGCAGGCATATGTCAAAACCAGGGAAGAAGAATTGGAAAATAGTAAAGAGGGTCTTCAGGTATCTTCGTGGCACTACTAGTTATGGATTGTGCTACCAAGGAAGACCAGGATTGGACAGAGTGGTGGACATACATGGCTTTGTTGATGCAGAATGGGTTGGATATCTGGATAATATAATATCTACAAGTGGGTATGTGTTTAACCTATTTGGAGGAGCAATCAGTTGGATGAGAAAAAGATAGGCTGTAGTGGCACTCTCAACTACAAAAGATGAATACATGGAAACCACTCATGAAAGAAAGGAAGTAGTATGGTTACAAAGATTGTGTTCAGGTATTGGGTTGGTACAACAAGAAGTGAGATTAGATTGTGATAATCATAATGAAATATTCCTAGAAAAGAACCCAGCTTATCATTCAAATACAAAGCATATTGATGTTCAGTATCACTTTGTGAGAGACATGGTTGAGGAAAAGAAGGTGTTGTTGGAAAAGGTTGACACTTTGAAAAATGTTGTAGATTCATTGACAAATTTTGTGAGCATAGAAAAGTTCTCCTGGTGTAGAGTAACAATGGGCATTGTTGCCCTGTATTGTTGACTATATAGTCCCCTGGACCCCTGGATGCAAAGAAAACAACAAGTGGGAGAATGTTGGGTATGCATTATATTCTTTGCATGTGTGTGTGTGGGCACACCAGATTCAAAAAATGCTTCTGACAATCCCTCTAGTATTTCTCTTTGTGTTGTGTACACCAAGTGCTTTCCTAGGGGGGTCCCGAGGGGGTAAGTATGCCCCCCTGGTTATGCGCAAGGCCCGAAATTTTTTGTTTTGGGCGGTTTTTGCTATTTTTATCAGTTTTCTAAATTAATCTCATATTAAGGGATTAGGGTTTTGGTATCTACAGTATACCTAAAAACATTGTATATATTGTATGGTGAATGGTGAAATTCGATATAATGAAATAAGAAAGGTTTTCCCAGTTGAGGGTTTCCGGTATAAAATATTTGTGTACTCTGTGTATGAGCCATTGATTAAATTTTGTTTTTGTTAAGAATCTATATGCAATGCTTTACTTCACAGGTTTAAAACTTACATGCTTGTGTACTTTTGGGATGGGACTATAGGTGCCAAGGAGGGCTTACTAGTTTTAAGGATAGCTTGTTGATGATCTTTGGTTGAGTGACTAGCTTTTGTTAAGAGTGATTCTTGGATAGGGAGAGTTTGTAGCTAGGGATTTCTTATGGTTTACCTAGCTAGGGTTGGAGAGATTTACTTGTACCATCTTGGATTGATTTTTGTGTATGAATGTGTGCTTCATATTATGTGTGTGTGTGTGTGAATTATTCAAGCTATCCAAATTTCATGTAATTGTAGATTTGAGTTTTTTAGCTTATGCTATATTCATGATTGAATAGATTCTAGTGTTGGTTATGCATGATGATTTGACATAACATTGAGATAAAAAAATTTAAGTAATTTAATACATATCTAGAATATAAAGACGAATATATTTATTTTTAACAATATTCTATAATAATAATTATGTTTGGAGTGTTCCATAGGGGATAAAAAATTGTGGTATTGAAATACAATTAATTAATATTTATATTCTTGGGATGCCTTGTGAATTGGGTTGAAGAGAGGAAAAATATTTTCTATTGTAAATTAATATTTCAGATTTATCCCCAAGTTCAAATTTCCATTGGTCCAATCGAACCAGTGGGGCTCTGCAGTTGAAAGAAAATGATGGAATCCCTACGATGCATCTTTTTTCTTGGATGAGTATAAAAAATCCTAGAATTTGTGAGTACACCCATCACAAATTTATTCCATCGAACCTGCATAATACTTAAGTATTATCAAGTCAAGTTGATTTCATAGAAGATTCAATTCTCCCACCACAAATGTCATGCACCGACCCCGCATAATGAGCAATGAATGAGGCCAACGTTGAAATTTCTTCAATATGTTCCTATATACATCGAAATTAGAGATGGTTATACAAGACACATGCCTTTACGGCATGGGAGGGTTTATATACTTAAGGATGTATGATGTCCCCACATAATCTTTGAGATCATCCACATTTGCATCAACGTTCATCATATTCCACCTCTCATTGTCATCATTCGTCATTCCCTTCTATAGAATCAATGTTAGAACTATCTTGAAATTTGACATGGAACTTCCAATACACCGATCACAAATTTCTTCCATTGAACCCACATAATACTTAAGGATCTCATAACACCCATCACGATACTTAATGATGTTTGATGTCCTTGCATAATACTTAAGAAGGGTTTTATTATTGAATTACCAAGTCGATTTGATGTCATAGAACCTTCAAATCACCCACCAAAAATGTCATGCACTGACCCCACATATAGAGAAGTGAATGGGGACAACATTGAAATTTCTTAAATATGTGCTTGTATGAATCGAAATTCGACATCGCTAGACTAGACACATGCCTTGACGGTATGGGAGTGTTTCAAGACTCAAGGATGTATGATGTCCCCACATAATACTTTATATCATCCACATTTGCATCAACATTCATCATGATGCACCTCTCATTTTCATCATTCGTCATTCCCTTCTATACAATCAATGTCAGAACTATCTTGAAATTTGACATGGAACTTCCAATATGCCCATCAAAAATTTCTTCCACTAAACCCGCATAATACTTAAGGATATCATAACATCCATCATGATACTTAAGGATGTTTGATGTCCCCACATAATACTTAAGAAGGGTTTGATTATTCAATTACCAAGTTAATTTGATGTCGCAGAAGCTTCAATTCACCCACCACAAATGTCATGCACTGACCCTGCATAGTGAGTAGTGAATGGGGCCAACGTTGAAATTTCTTCAATATGTGCCTGTATGCATCGAAATTTGAACATGGTTAGACTAGACACATGCCTTGACGGTATGGGAGGGTTTCAATACTCAAGGATGTTGTGATATACCCCAAAAATAAAATATTTTTGGAATTTAAATTTGTTGGAAATTTATTTCCATTTTTAGTAAATTTGAATTTGAATAAGTTTTTCCATTTATGGAAGTTCCAAATTTTGAATTTGATAATTGTGATTAATTATTATAACTCTTGGGCATAGTTATAATTGGACTCAACTAACTATTTGACTATGATACTTTTATAAAAACAAAATATTTATATTAATTGCAGGACGGCAAATGGAATAGCCATGTTAAAATCAACTGACCATGACTCCATGAGCGGGGAACATGTTAGAACTACCTATGGGTTGGTTATTACAAGTGGAAAATTAGAGATTTGGCCATTGGTAGCCCCTGAAAATCAAGTATTTAGAAAGCTGCAAAAATCCCCAAGGGAGGGAAAAATACCTGGGAAAAATTGATAAATAACATATGAAAGGAGGCAGGACGCTGCCAAGTATGCTGGGGGAAAAAGATTTTTGAGCTCTCTTGTTGTTATGAACACTACAGATTGAATGTGAGGCAAGAGGAGTCTCCTGAAACAGATTTTCCTTGTTGTTATGAGCACTACTAAGTAAGTGTGAGGCAAGAGGATAGCTGCTGGAATTGAAGGACATTGCTGAGGAGGAGTTTCTGAGTTAGACCTCATGGATTCATGGTCAGGCTAGGGGGTGAATTGGGAAAGTGATTTGGCTGCCCTGTTCTACTGTTGGGAGGAACATGATTGTTCCCTTTGTCTTCTCGCGCTCGGGTTCAAATATATTTCTCTACTCCTTTTCTGTTTGAATGATTTTATATCAGATGCAATATATTTGTTAAATCGGAACTAAAATGATTTCCATTCTCTGTTTGAATGATTTGATATCTGATGTCATGTATTTATCAAATCTGAATGAATGATAGAATTAGCCTTTTATTAGTTATGATAGTTAAAAGGATTTATGCATGGTTAAATTCTGGAAGAAATCTCCTCTAAATTAGTTTCATTGCTATTTTCTTTTTTATTTGTTTTCTGAGTGAAACCAATGCTGAGATTGGAATATGGGGAGTGGAAGTTATTCTGAAATTTCATTAATCTAACTGTATGGATAATGCCAGGAACAACATTTTGAGTTTTGTAAACTATGCTACTTTTTCTTTTCCATTAAACAGACTATGTAGAGGTAGATTTGTAGCTGAGGTAGGAAGACCGACTATTACACCAGTTTCCCTTACAGTTCTGTGTATGCAACACATGATTTAAAACTCCTACCAGCCCTTTGGCCTAAATAAGGAAGAAAGTACAGATATATATACATATATTATTCTGGAAGAAAAACATAGAATCAGAACTTTACTCGGACCATTATATCCAATCTAAATAATCGCTATTGTAGATTTAAACCACCATGGTAATAATTATAAGGAATGTTGAAATACGATAAAATGATTTAGTATTTAGATCTAGCATAAGTCGATCCAACATCTATCATTTGAAAACAGGGCTTGTCTTCAAGGTAATAACCCTGGTAGTTAAAATTTAGGGCATAACGAGACTGAACAGTAATCGGTTATCAAATATTTCATTTTACTCTATCGAACATGACAATCCTATAGAAGAAATTTCTGCAAAAGTTATACTGTAACCACCGGGACCAAATCCCCAGTTACCCTTGGGAAATTCCCCCCCCCCCCCCCCCCCTTTTCCAAACCCAATAAGAGTCTGAGGGAATCGAATTTGAATGACCCCTTTTAAATTTGTCAAATGTAATGCTCTGTAAGCACAAGAGTTTGAAGATGCTTAACCAAGACCTGTACCAAAAAATTAACTTAGAATTTTGTTTAATGGTTTAAACCTTAGAGAAAAAAATGGTGTGAAAGGCTGAAGTCAATCAGTTTCGATGATTACTAATGCCGAACACAAAAGACAAAAGATCATGCTATTTGACGAATCGTGAAATGCGAAGAGACTGAGGACCCAACATTTCAGGATTTTTGGATTTCGGAGTTTGGGATTTTGGGGTTTATGAACCCTTGATGCACAAACAAAATGAAATAAGAAGTGACAAATTGTGAAATGCGAAAGGATTGTGGGCCCAACGCTTAGGATTTTAGAGTTTGAGATTTCGTTGTTTCGTGATTCAGGATTTCACAACTTTGGCGACAACTTTTCTAGGCCCTTCGAACTCATGGGACCCCAAATGCTGAAAAGGGGCTTAACAGGTCTTGGCCTTTTCACATTTCTGGGTTTCGTGACTCCAGATGCAACGTTCTAGGCCTTCGAACTACTGGGACCCAAAATGCCGAAAAGGGGATTAACAAGTTTTTGGCCCTTTCGCATGAGATAAATGGTCCTGATTCTTTCGGTATTTCACAAATCAGGAGTTCACGATGCAGGGACTCCAAAATCCCTTGCTGCTCCAAACCACAAACTCTGAAATAGAAAAGTTTGAAGTGCAAGATCAATGGCTCCTGAGCTTCTGAACGCTAAAATACGATCTGTCTTAACCTTCTCACAGATATACGAGATCCAATAGTCCATGGGATTTCGATACTTCCCCACGAAGAAATCTCACCATTCGTTCACTTCGCTCAAGGATCTTTGGCCAAAATAACTTAGCATTATCCACCTGAACTTGACCTCTGTGAGATGATTTTGATCTCTGCCTCCCTTTGAATACTTCAAATGTGCTATCCCTTCTGAGCTTTATCTCTCTGAACATCAAAGGTTCCTTCAACCTGAGTTTAGACATTGCCTATATACAAAGAAGCATGTTGGAGTAGTTTGAGAGTCAAGGGAAGTGATAGAATTATGGAAAGAATTTACCCACATAATTTTTTAGGTTCAAAGTAATCTAGACTGGTGTAAAAATGACATTATGGACATAAATGAATTTTACCTTCTCTTAATTTCTAAGATTAAATGAAATTAAATTATTTCATGGGATTTTTTTTATATAGTGAATTTGAGGTTCATTACATATGGTATCAAAGAAAAATTTACAACATTGGGCCTGAATAGGGCCACATTAATTGCTTAGTATATATTCTAATTTATGAAAAAATAATAAATCTTGTGGTTACAGACAGAGAGCCTTTCTGTTTTTTGTTGATTATGGCAGCTCAAGAAGGTGCAGAAACCAGGATGGAAGGGAATCCACAGCAAGGACCTGATGGAGATCCAAGACAAAACAGTGATGGAAGCTCACCCATGAAGGTGTTGGAAACAATGAGTAATATGATTGTTTAACTGGAGGTTTTCAAGGCCAACAATGAAAAATTGAAGAAAGCACAACAGGAACAACAAGAGATAAATGAAGTCCTGTTGCATAGTATAGTAACCAATAAAATCCCAAAAGATGATAACAAAGATGAGGAGGTCAGCAAAAGGGCCTCCAATAATTCTGGTGCGGAAACAGAAAAAGGAGACAGTTCATCTAAAGGGACACCTTCAGTTGAGGACAAAACTATACCAGATAGAAAAAGAAAACAAGTAGACCACCTTGAAGGAGAATTTAAAAAGATTAAACCAGCTACCTTTGATGGAGAATCTGGGACAAGAGAAGAAGCTGAGGCATAGTTGTTGGACAACAAAAAATACTTACAGATATACAACTATTCCAGCAACATGAAGGTCAGAATGGCCATCTACAATTTGAAAGGGAAGGCCAACATTTGCTAGTAGGACCTGAAGTTGGCTAAGGGCCTAAAGGAGAAATTGTTGGAATGGTCTGACTTTAAGAAGTATTTCAAGAAACAATACCTTTCTGAAAGATATTATGAAAGGAAGACGAAAGAATTTTACGAGTTACAACTCGGATAGATGACAATGGAGGACCTTATAAATAAATTTATGGAATTACTAAGGTTCATACCGTACATCCGGGAGGATAAGGTAAAAATCTAGCGATTCTTAATCTATTTACCATAGGCCTACCAAGATAGAATTGAGTTTGTCAACCCCAAATCCTTGAGTGAGGTATTCAGGAAAGCACAAATGTGCTATGACCAGTATAAATAGGGGGTAGAGTTTCCCAAGACCTGGAAGGATAAGAAGCAAGATTGAATGAACCAACAGAAGAAGGGATACCAACCAACTCCTTACTAGAATGCATAAAAAAGTTTCCCAAGGAAGGATTTTCACTCCAATCATCCAAATATGCAAGGTAGTGGTAAACCAGTAACCCTGGGAACAAAGAAGTTTGGGGACAAATCCTGCAAGCCACTAAAGTGTTGGGAGTGTGGAGAGCCTCATCTAAGGAGGAACTATCCACATTTAATTGTAGCCAATAGAACTATTGTTCACAATTTGCAGGAAGCCTCGATAGTGGGAGACGTGGGTAGAATTTTGCATCGGATAAATGCATCCATAGATGGTCGACAAGCTGACCACTAGTCCTCGGTGGTAGAAATCGAAGGTAAAATCAATTACACTCGAATTTCTGTGTTAATTGAACCTAGAGCTACGTTAAGTTATATTACTCCCGATGTAGTAGATTCGAATAAACTTAAGAAACTGAAGCACCAAAAATCATGGCTTGTACAACTAGCAACAGGTACTAAAAGAAAAGTAGTTGACTTTATTTCTGATCTTGAGTTCATCTTAGATGATCAAAGGATAAGGACCAATCTGAACATCCTACCACTAGGATCTTATGATACGATTATCGGGATGGATTGGTTGGAACAACACAAAGCAGTACTAGATTGTTATACAAAGATGCTTATCTATAAAGATAATTTTGGCACTGTTAGAACAACCCAAGGCATACCAAAACCTGTATCAATCAGACAATTTTCAGCGATGCAAATCAAGAAATGTATTATAAAGGGATGTCAAGTTTATGCCATCCAAGTGACAAATCTGTTAGAAAAAGAAGATAAGCCCACGTTAGAAGACTTTGTTGTCCTACATGAATTCAGAGACATGTTTGTGGTTGAGATACCAGAATTACCTCCTAGAAGGGAAATAGATTTTCCCATAGACTTACTACCCAGATCAACCCCTATCTCAGAATCACCCTACCGAATGAGTCTACCAGAACTGACAGAATTAAAAATACAATTACAGGAATTGTTGGATAAAGAGTACATCAAACCGAGTGTCTCGCCATGGGGAGCACCAGTCCTATCTATGAAAAAGAAAGACGGTACTCTAATACTATGTATCGATTACAGACAACTGAACAAAATGACTATTAAGAACAAATACCCCTTACCAAGGATAAATGATCTGTTTGATCAAGTGGGTGGGGCCAAGATCTTTTCAAAGTTGGATTTACAATCCGGTTATCATCAAATTAGGATAAAAGATGAGGACATAAAAAAAATAGATTTTCGGACAAGATATGCACACTACAAATTTGTAGTCATACCTTTTGGACTCACTAACGTGCGAACTACGTTTATGTGCCTGATGAACAGTATTTTCAGTCAATACTTAGACAAGTTTGTGGTAGTATTTATCAACGATATTCTGGTCTATTCAAAAATAGAGGAAGAACATGA
This sequence comes from Picea engelmannii, assembly GCA_009831015.1. NCBI lineage: Eukaryota > Viridiplantae > Streptophyta > Pinopsida > Pinales > Pinaceae > Picea > Picea engelmannii. The sequence continues at coordinate 904,733 of ML778014.1, read as the reverse complement.
TTAACACTTAAGGATAGTGCTACAAACGTTGAGAAAACACAAACTGTATGCCAAATTTGACAAGTGTGACTTTTATAAAAAATAAATACAATATCTAGGACATGTAATTTCAGCAGAAGGCATTGCCATAGACCCAGAGAAGACAAAAGCCATTATGGAATGTCTAGTACCTAAGGATGTAGCAGATATCCTGTCATTCATGGGAATCACTGGATATTACCATAGGTTTATTGAAGGATTTTCCAAGATAGCCTACCCTATCACATCATTACAAAATAAAGGGACCAAGTTTAACTTGTTACAAAAGTGTCAAGACAGTTTTAACAATCTAAAAAAATTATTGACATTGACGCCCATTTTGAAGGTAGAAGACCCAGATAATGACTTCAGAATATGTGTTGATGCAAGTAAAGAGGGACTAGGTGGTGTTCTAACTCAGTAAGGACACGTTATTTGTTATGAGTCTCGGAAATCAAAGGAACATGAGTGAAATTATGTCACTCATGACTTAGAATTGGCAGCGGTAATACATGCATTAAAAATGTGGCGTCACTACATAATGGGAAGGAAATTTCTACTATTGACAGATAATAGTGGCATGAAATATCTATTTAGTCAACCAGAGATCAATGCACAACAAGCCAGATGGTTAGCCTTCTTGAGTGAATTCAACTTCAAAGTCAGACATATCAAGGGAAAAGAAAATAAAGTAGCAGATGCTTTAAGCAAAAGAGTCCATGGGTTGTTTGAGGTAAATATTAGCAGGGCAAAAAGTGATCTGGAACAAAAGGTAAGGACAGTCGGTACTAGCGACATAAATTACACTAAGATGATCGCAAAATTACAAAACAATACCACAGACTTAGATAAACCAAATCTAAGTATCGACAAGAAGGGATTATGACGATTTAGAAACAAACTTTACATACCAGATTCAACAGAGTTAAAATTAACAGTTTTGGATGAAGTGCATAAGAAACCATATTTTGGTCATCCAGGTTACCAAAAATTGATAAAAACACTTAGAAAACTATTTTACTAGCCTAATATGAAAGACAAAACAAAAGAATACTTGGCTAGGTGCCAGGATTGTCAATAGGTTAAGGTCGAACACCAACATCTAGCCGGCCTATTACAGCCATTACTAGTACCAAAATGGAAATGGGATACCATATCACTGGACTTTATAATAGGTTTGCCTAAAACTCAGAAACATAATGATTCTATCATGTTTGTAATCGATAAACTCAGTAAGTCTGTACACTTTTTTCCTGTAAAGTCTACTTTTAAAGAAATAAAAATTTTTGAAATATTCATGAAGTAAATTTTTTAGACTACATGGTATTCCTAAAATGGTGATTTCAGATAGAGATGTAAAATTCACATCCACTTTTTGGAAGGAATTTTTTGTAGGGCTAAATACTAATTTGAATTTCAGTACGTGTTATCATCCCCAAACAGATGGACATACTGAAAGGACAAACCAAATCATAGAGGATATGTTCCACGTGTATGTAAGAACAAAACCGAACAAGTGGGAAGACTACCTACACCTTGTAGAATTTGCATATAACAGTGGGTACCAAACTTCGGCTAAGTTGAGCCCTTTCAAAATATTGTATGGTAGAAAGTGTACAACTCCAACTAGCTGGGATAACCCGGCTGATCGACTCATGGTTGGACCAGAGATGATCCAAGAAATGGAGAACATGGTAAGGAAGGTACAACATAACTTGAAAGAAGCACAGGACAAACAGAAGAGGCTCATTACCCCTTAATTGGGGCATATTATATTAGTAATGTTATTTTATTTATGTCGGCTTTAGGCCATTAGTTGTAATTATACCTCCTAGTCTCCTATATATATACCACAGAGACATTTTCATTTTGAATCATCTTGTACTTGAACATTTAAGTGGGGTAAAAGGAGCTTTCCCCTTTGAAGAGGCTTATTATCTGAAATTATCTCTTTTTCAAGGCATTGAATACTTTTCCTGAGGTTTTTCTATGCTATATTGATGTTTGGTTCTTAACATATGGTATCAGAGCTCAAGGTCTTGGGATTTCGTTGCTACATCTGAGACACCATGTAATTTTCGCTATAACTTGTTTTCTACAATGTTTCAGAAGGAACTTCTTGGAGAATATTTAGTAGAAGGATCAAGGTATGTTGGGTTAAAAATTCAGCTCCTGAGGCCTTATACTTTCGGAGATACAGCCTGTACAAGATAGGGTTCTGGAATCATACTGAAATGAGTCATTGCGGAATTTTTTCTATAAAACATTTTCTGTAATGTTTCAGACCCTGAACTCCAAAGGATATTTATAGAAATTAGTAAGGTATCTGTGGTCAAAATTT
>ML778014.1:835587-872908 GCA_009831015.1 Picea engelmannii | reverse complement strand
ATTTGGCACTTTAGTTAGGTCGTTTGGGCCACCTTTGCATCGATTAACTTTGAAATGTTTTCGACACCATATGTAAGCCAAAACGTTGCAAAAAGGAAAGATCAAAGACAAGTCTGTTATTTGATTTTACACAGGCCACAAACCCTTGTAATCGAATGCTAAGATGAGTACATTTGCATTTAGATTCATTTAGATGAGAGCTGTAAAGGTTAGAATGCAATCAGATATACAATATTCACAATTCATAACTCCAATCTGGAAAAGATATGATTTGAAACCAGGACATCAGGCTATAAGAATACCATCTCATTAGCTAAGTCGTTTGCCCAGTTTTGGCATTGATTGGCCTTCCTTAATTTGTATAGATCATGAAGCAAGAACCAAACACTATTCAACATGTGTTTCCAAGCATAATCTAGTGAACTTTAATGAAGATGTACGAGTTTAGGCAGTCCTACAGTTCGCCTATCAGATCTGAGAAAGTATTCAACTATTAACGTGATCTAAGATCCTATTTATGCCAACTTCCAGATATACCATAAAATGAAATTAGTTAGCATTAATATAGACCCGAGAAAGAAAATACCCATGCGATTTTCAGATCTATAACAAATTTAATAAATAAAATATAAAACAAATGAAATTAATTAAAATATTAATAATTATAATAGAATAAGATAAATTAGCAATATAATTACAATTTAGCAATATGATTACAATATAATTACAATTTAGCAATATAATTWCAATTTATCATGACTCGATGCATATGTGGATTGACATGTAGTGTAGTTTAGGAGTATATAAATACACCTATAATCACACATCGCCTCTATTCTTATGATTAAAAAAAAATGTTTAATAACAAAAACCAATTATTTAAATTGGAGGATGGGAAACGTTGGACCTTGCATGAGGCCCACGTGCCTCCTTCCCCCATTCCCTAAATAGAAATTTAAACCCTAACCGAACCCTAATCGTTCACTTGTTTGTTTTTTGTTTTTTTTATTGCTATCCATAAGGCAGCCTCACCCTACCTCTGCTGCCATGGTTGCTTGTTTACAGGTTGCAGGTTTAAGGTGTGGTTTGGAGTTTTAATGGAGAAGCCACATCCCAAAAATGAGGCACACTGAAGGGCTACATGGAAATGAACGCATCGTGCACAGTGATTGCTTATTTCCTCTGTTGGCTTGGCCCTGGGCTCTGATGTGTTGATGCTTGGTTAGTTTTATTATTATGAATCTGAACCTGGATATTATGAAACTCTGTGTGGTTGATGAGTATGGTTACTTTATTATTGTTGAGAACCTGTGGTTGTATGTGCAGGTGCTGGTTGAAAACACAGTGCATTTATTTCGGTCACCCTTGTGAGCTTCTCCTCTACGTGATTTGAGGTGTGGCGTTTGTGCGCTTGGTCTTGACTTACTTGCGTTCTGTTGCAGGTGCTTTTTTTTTAAAGTGAGCCCGATGCTGGGATTTGGGGTTTGGTGTTGGCATAGGCACTAGCGCTGCTGTGTGTCTGTTGTCAGTGTATGAAGTGAAAGCAAGGCTCGGGCTTTGGGGTTTGGTGTTGGCACAGGCGTTGGCGCTGCTGTGTGTTTGCTATCGGTGTGTGCTTGTGTGCTAGCTGTTGGTGCAAGAAATGGTAGAGGCGTCTGGCATGGGCTGAAGGAAAGCCTCTGGCAGCGATTGGGTCAAGACAATCTACTTAGATTTCTCAAATATTAAAAAGTCTTCTTGAAGCTCTCGAAAGAGCCGGTCAAATTTGGCATTCAATTCTGTAATTTGTCCAGAAATACTGAATTTGTAGAAAACCCAATGCATTCTCTTTTGATTATGTTTGGACTGAGGGCTGAGGTCTCTCGCCTTTTGGATGGCATCACGCATCCTCGCCAGACAATATGCAATGCTCTTTTGGGTTACTCTTTGTTGATTTTCAAAGGCATTAGAAATACCTTGTTCTTTAAGGCGTTTGCACTGTGCTGGCTCTGCTTTGTGTGTTTGTTGTTGGTGTATTGAACAGGTGCGTGAACAGGTGCGTGTAGGGTTCTCCTCCTTCACGGCTTGTGCTTGGCGTGTTGAGAAAATGAAAACGCCCCTTATGGGCTCATCCTCCTGGTAATGACTGGTTTTGGGATCCTTTTTTTTTTTATTCTATTAAACATTTATCTCAGAGATGGCTTATGCATCTCTCTCATTCTAATTTGGTTGTAAATGTGATTATTACCTATTTCAATTGATCATTTATGATTTTTTTTTTATCCCATGTAAATACATCCCTTCAGAAAAAAAATGTTCAAGAATGTAAATAATATGAAATCTCAAGCGTAATGAGTTGAAGAGCTCAACAATTTTGCTCACAGACATTGCAAATATTACCCAAATTGAGGGGTCTTCAATCTTACATTTTCAACAGCTATAGTGAGCTTGAATTCTCATATTCACTACCTTAGAAGAATTTTCAAGACGACTCTTGTCAATTTTTATTTTTTTTGCAATTTTATGGCTCCTCCCCTCATTTTTCAAGTATCAATCACTCTATCCTACATAAAATTATGTATTTGTCTCTATTTGTCTTCTAATAACATCCACCTTTTTCAATTAGACTGAAATTATCTGTTCAAATTTTTTTGTTTCTTATTGTGCATTACCCCTTCTTTCTTTTGGAGAGTTTTCTTCACTAGTCCATCCCAAAAGTAAGGAAGCATTTAACTTAGCCTTTAAATCGGATAACAGCATTGTGGATTATTATAATGAAAAATAATCAGTTAAGCATGCAATCTAGGGGATCCTCCATACCACAAAAATCCCGACATTTGATCATAGCCGTAAAACAATAAGAACACTCATTCCACATTACAATTTACAAGTTTATCTGTAGTTTACAATTTTAAATGACTAGTTTTGGGTTGCTTGCAGGGTTATAGTTCTTTCTTTTCATTAATCTTTCTGACATTATGTATTATACAATAGTTAAATGTATTTCTAGTTTGTTTCTTTGTTTTCATATTTAGAATTCTGACCCATCTAATGCTTCCTTTATGATGTCTTTCTTGGTCCTTTGCAGGTGAAAGTTGTTCCAAGTAAACATGTGGTTTGGTGGCTGAAACCAGAGATGGGAGGATGAAACAACTCCACTCCTCCCTGCTACACCTTAAGCTATCCCATCTTTCTTATTAGTGGAAACTTCAGGGCTTTCTGGGTTGTTTCCAGTTTATTTCTAGGGTTTTTTTTTTTTTTAAGGTTATTTTCATTTTATTTTATTTATTTATTTTTTTTAGCTGTTGAATATATAAAAATATCACTCTTTACGTTTGCAGGCTAAGATTCTTATAGGTCTGAAGGTGAACAGGCCTCCTTCAAACTTACAATAGTTTCTAGGGTTTTCTGACTTGTTTCTAGGTTGATTCTAAGTAGGTGGGTAGGCCCTTGGTTCCAGAGTTGAACCAGGGCTCTGATACCAAATGTAATGCTACACCTTAAACATATATATCACATTGTTATCTTCATGAGCAATTATTTCTTAACAGCATAATACAATATCTATTCAACATAATATCGATCTTCATACCAACAACTTAAACAATTTAGATTCATCAAATAATAACGAATTCATAACAGAATAAATAAATGCATAATTCAACAAGGTACCTGATTCTGATGCTATTTTCGTTGCCAGCTGCTGCTGCTCTCCTGCTACCTGCTACTCTCAACCCAGTCCTGTTGCAACACAAAAAAAATTGCCCAAAACCATTATCCACCCTGCCAACTAGGAAAACGACCTAGCTCCAGGATATCTACGGATATCCTGGCCCTCTGAGCCCAAAACCTCTAGCAACCTCGGTCACTGTGTCAATCCCAAACACAAATATATCCCTGGTCCAAGACTTAGAGTTCTCCCCCAAAAATCCTTCCCCACCCCTCTCGAATGAATCCCTCCAAAATCCTTCTCCACTTCCCTTATGCCTCCTTCATCTCCCTTCCTGCACTAACTTCCCCCACCAAATACCTTATCACTTTATTAATACCTTATCCATTCATTTAAATATATTATCCCATTTACATATTGGTTACGTTATCCCCTATGGGATACGTAACCCAATTCAAACATTACATTTTATTATCCCCCCTTTGTTTAATACTTAATTAATCAATTAATTAATTAATAATCAAATTAATCATTAACCCTTAATTAAAGAGTTAATCATACTTAAACTAATCATAATCAAAATAATTAATTAATAACAGATAATTAGTTAAGGTTATTTAATAATTAATTATAGTTTAGCTAATTTTTAGGATTATTTATTAAATTAATCATCTTAATAATTAAGGGTCATTACACCCATCACAAATTTCTTCCACTGAACCCGCATAATACTTAAGGATATCATAACACCCATCACAATACTTAAGGATTTTTTATGTCCTCGCGTAATACTTAAGGTGTAACATACCCACTACCATAATCAAATTTTCATTGGTTTCTGCTGAATCAGAGCCCCCGAATTACCTACGGAGGCCTAGCACAAGCTAGCTCTTTATCTCTCTCTGCTCCCATGTGATCACAGGCCATGATCATAGGTCAAATAATTCATGGTGTCTCTTTGTATTTCTCACCTCGACGCTACATTGATGTCAAATCATTCGACTCTGCAACCACCGAACCACGGCAGGGTTAGCAACTGGCCAATAGGGACGAGTCCCTACAGGGTTGGCAAGTGGCCATTAGGAACGTCCCTGTCACGCGGGTGAGCGGAGTACAGGTGGTGAGAGGGGAAACATGACAAGGTGGGTAGTGTGACAAGAGACGGATCCCACTTCACATGCCACACCATTCTGGAACCCCCCCCCCCATTAAAGGCAGAATGACAAGGGGGGTCCGAAATTCGCCTGAGTACCATTGATCAAGGCGAATAAATCCTGACCATTCAAGAGTTGCGCGTTTCATTCCAGACCCCCCCCTCAATGCTAAAGGAAGAACAACAAGGGGGCTCTGGAATGATGCCTCAGCCGTAGATCTGGGCAAGTGGACTTTGTCCATTCAGATCTGCTCGCCACTTACCCTAAGGTGCATTCGTGCCCCGACTTAAAGTTGACATCTCTCCTCTACATCTAATGGTCATTATAGACCATGAGATTCTCCAAAGGAATCTCGTCCATTCATCAGGACTTAACCACATGATAACATCTCGATATTTATAAGTTAGGATTTATCAAGGCGAGAGCCCGACCTCTTGTCAACAGAACTCCCGAATCCCCGATTCCTGATTTCCCGAAATGGGTAATCTCTCGACACATAGCCTCTCGAAATCAGATGGTCTACGACTACTCCGGGGTTTCCACCATGGAACATATCGATCTCTCATCATCAGAACTCTCGAGTTCCTGATTCTCGATTTCCTGAAATCGGTAATCTCTCGACATGTAGCCTCCTGAAATCAGACGGTCTATGAATGCTTCAGGGTTTCCACCATGGAACATCCCGATCTCTCGACCTCAGAACTCTCGAGTTCCTGATTCCCAATTTCCCGAAATGGGTAATCTCTCGACACATGGCCTCTCAAAATCGGACGTTCTATGACTGCTCTGGGGTTTCCACCATGGAACATCCAGATCTCTCATCCTTAGAACTCCCGAGTTCCCGAAATGGGTAATCTCTAATGACACGTGGCCTCCTTTAATCAGACGACCAACATCCATTTTGGGGCTTTCACCCTTATTCACTGGGGGTTTAACCCTCAGGTATCTCTTGACAGATCCAACGACTGTCCGGTTTTCCAACTGAAATCTGACGGCTCAGACAGGTTCCTAACTTGTGTGCTCTCCCATGACTCCTTGGATGTGGAAAGATCAACAGCCCGGATGCTCTCTTGGACCTTGGGGATATATGGTCCCGACCTCTTCGCTACCCAAAAATACATAGAAAGTCATAGGGGTAAGGCACTTAACATCCTACTTTCTCCTACCAAATCTAATGGTCATGAGTGACCACATATTTCCTGACGAAATCTCGTTCATCGATCACCACCTATCAAGGTTAAGGAACTTAACTTTCTAGCTTCTTCTTCTTATCTGACGGTCATGAGTGACCCCAGATCTCCCGACGAGATATCGTCCATCGATTCGATACCCATCAGGGACTTCTTACGGTCTTGCGCCCTCACGTCCTCCTTCCAGGTTCTTGATGATGTTTTCAAGGAGGGTATCTCTATGGGGAGGCTTACCCAGGGTACTATCTAAGGAATATAAGAGTATCTCTCTCTTGAGAACCAGGCGTGAAGTTTAAATTAGATCAGTTTGCATATAAATAACAATTTAAGAGAGCATAAGCCATACGTAGTCTTTCCATATAAACATACAACTACCATTACTGATCATGACACCAAACATACATTCTTATAATGAAGTCATTCACGATTTCATAGCTTATGATCATAAATTTCAGCATACATATATTTCGATATGTCAAAGGAAAAACACTTATCAGAAAGTAACACCAGGGGTTATGCAACTGCTGAGAGGGGTGCTCGTTTCCACCCAACCGTAGGTTCAGTGACTCCCAGCGGATTTACCACTAGCCACCCTCGAGTTGAGACCATGATGCTGTGAGACTGCGTCTCTGTTTTCCAGCAACCAGGAGTGAAGGTTACTCTCCTTCCTCTCTGCTATCACCCACTCTGCATATAGCCAGAGTTATCTTCCTCCCCTCGCGTCTGCCCCCAATTGCTTCTCCCCCACACCTTATCCTCTTGCAAGGTTGCATGTGGTGCAATTTCCCTTGTGCTGGTCAGGCCTAATGGCTCTTACATATGGGCGGTTCACCTCCCCATCCCTCATTAATTCCCGAGGAGGCATCTACATGACAGCCAGTGAGACATTAAATTTGGGGCCAGCGAGCTTCTTTTGGTTCTCTAGGCTAGTGAAGTCCAAATATGGTATTGATTTTCGATGGAAGTTAACACCACCTTTCTAGATGCCTTCCACTGCCTCTCTATAGCCATCGTGGTCTCTTTTTCAACATATCCCCTCTTAGCAATCCTGCAATATAAATTCATAATATTATTCACATTCATCAACCTTTTCCACAAGGTTCATTCACATCACATATTCACATTTCTGAGTTTGCCACAGTTCTTGGCTAGTCCAGTTATTTTTACAAACTGGGGGAAACAGGGTGTTACAATTCCCTCCCCCTTAAAGGAACATTGTCCTCGATGTTCTTAACTTTTAACATGAATTGCATGTACAGAAGTAAACAAAATCGGATATGCCTATCTCATGGTATCCTCCATTTCCCATGTACCCTCATCTGGGCCAAAATGTCTCCACTGCACCTTTACCTGTGCAATGGTTTGGTTCCGGAGTGGGGTTTCCTTTCTATCCAATATGCATTGGGGTTCTAGTAGAAATTCTCCCTCTGGTTCCATCTAGATCACAGACCAGTCAATTATATGATTAGCATCATGTACATATTTCTTCAATAATGAAACATGGAAAACATTATGTGCTTTTACTGTGGGAGGAAGTGCTAGCTGATAGGCTACATGTCCCACTCTATCTAGAACCTCAAAGGGTCCAAAATACTGAGGTGCCAACTTGGCACAAGATCCCATTTTCAGGGAACTCCTTCTAGGCTTAATTCTGAGATATACATGGTCTCCCATTTTGAACTCTCTTGGAGTTCTCTTTTAGTCAGCATAACTTTTCTATCGGTTCTGAGCGATCTTCAGATTTTGTTTTATCTGAGTCACTTTTTGTTCCATTTCTTTCAACATGTCAAGTCCAAAATAAATCCTATTTATAAGATTACTCCATCTAACTAGAGTATTACACGGCCTACCATAGAGGACCTCGAAGGAACTCATCTTTAAGGATGCTTGGTATCCGTTGTTGTAGGCGAATTCTACCAATGGCGGGTAGTCTTCCCATTTCCTGGGTTGATGCATTACATGCATCCTTAACATATCCTCTAATATTTGATTCACTCTTTCTATCTATCCATCGGTTTGAGGGTGATAGGCGATGCTAAACAACAATTTGGTCTCTAAACCAACCATCAGTGATTTCCAAAAATTGGAAGTAAATTTTGAGTCTCTGTCAGACACTATCTCTTTCGTCATACCGTGTAGTCTGAATACCTCTTTCATGAATACCTAGGCGATAAATATCGCCTTGCAGGTTGATTTGACAGGGATGAAATGAGTATACTTGCTCAGTTTATCCACCACTACCATAATGGCATCATTCTGTTTGGTGGAAGTTGGCAATCCAGTGATAAAATCCATGGAGATGGTTTCTCATTTCCATTCTGGGATGGGTAAAGGGTGTAATAGTCCTGCTGGGTGTCGATGTTCTTCCTTAACCTATTGGCACTCTATGCATTGGGCCAAATGTTGGCTGTGTCTTTCTTCAATCCAGGCCAATAAAATTGTTTTCGGGTGGCAGTGATCATTTTCGGGTATCTCGGGTGACTAGTATATGGTCTTTTATGTAGTTCATCCATAATGAACCTCTTCAAGTCATCACAATTTGGAATGTACAGTCTATCTCTGTAAGTGAGAAAACCTCCTTCATTCATCTGGTAGCCTTCATATTTTACTCAAGCGGTTTCTTATCGTAGATACAGGGTCACAGTCTGAATAAAGGGTTTTGTCTCTTGTGCATTTCTGACTCTGTTCTTGACATCTATCTCGCAGGTACTCACCACTACCAGGTGAATTGTTTTCATGCTTTTTCTAAGGGCATCGGCCACCCTATTTTCTTTCCCTTTAATGTGTTTTATTTCAAAATCAAATTCGCTAAGGAGGGCCATCCATCTAGCTTGTCTAGCATTGAGCTTTGGTTGGTCAAATAAATAACGCAATCCACAGTAATCTGTCATAAGTACAAATTTTATTCCCAAGAGGTAATGCCTCCACATTTTCAAGGCATGCACTATGGCAGCCAGTTCTAGATCATGAGTCACATAGTTGACTTCATGTTCTTTCAGTTTTCAGGATTCATAGCAGATCACACTTCCTTTCTACATAAGGACTCCTCCGAGCCCTTCCTTATAGGCATCTGTGCACACAAGGAAGTCAGCTTCTGGGTCAATGATTTTCAACATGGGTGCATGGGTCAGTAGATGTTTTAGGGTTTGGAATCTTTCTTCACATTTCTGTGTCCACAGGAATTTTGTCCCCTTCCTCTGGAGGGCTGTGACTGGACAACCAATCTTGGAGAATCCTTTTATAAATCTCCTATAGTATCCTGCTAATCCCATAAAGGATCTGATGTCTGAGACATCCTTTGGGGTAGGCCATTCCATGATAGACTTGATCTTGTCAAGATCTACTGCTACCCCTTCCTTGGACAGAACATGTCCCAAGTAATGTATTTTCTTCTGAAAGAAGTCACATTTGCGGAATTTAGCATAGAGATGATGCTCTCTTAGTACTTGCAGCACAAGTCTAAGATGCTCTTCATGTTCTTCTCTATTCTTAGAGTAGATTAATATGTCATCAATAAACACTAGTACAAATTTATCTAAAAATTTACTGAGTACATTGTTCATTAAGCACATGAAAGTAGCATGGGAATTGGTTAACCCAAATGGCACTACCACAAACTCATAGTGACCATATCGTGTCCAGAAAGCGGTTTTATGGATGTCTTCACCCTTGATTCAGACTTGATGGTATCCCAACCTCAAGTCAATCTTTGAGAAAATAGACGCACCTCCCAACTGATCGAATAGATCATCGATCCTGGGCAAGGGGTACTTGTTCTTTATGGTTACTTTATTGAGTTGTCTATAATCTATGCACAATCTAAGGGTGCCATTCTTCTTTTTCACAAACAGGACTGGTTCTCTCCATGGGGACACGTTGGGTTGAATATAACCCTTATCCATCATTTCTTTCAATTGCAATTTGAGTTCAACTAACTCAGGTGTGCTCATCCGGTAGGGTGTCTTAGACACCGGCACTGCTCCTGGTGCGAGCTCTATCGAGAAGTCAATGTCTCTTCTCGGAGGTAGACCCGGTACCTCTTCCAGAAACACATCTTTGTATTTTCTCAGGATAGGGTGATCATCAGGGCTTGTTTTATCACCTTCGATTGTTCTCAACACCTATATTGCATATAGGGGACATCCTTTTTGGCAATACTTTCTCATTTGTAGGGCTGATATTTTCCTCACCGAGATAGGTTTTCGGATCCCTTGAAGGGTTATCCTTTTTCCTTATTTGCTCACACATTCTAAGGTTTTATGGTAGCAGTCCACTCTGGCTTTATGGGCAGCCAGCCAGTTCATACTAATCAACAGATTGTATGATCCTAGGGGTAATACGTTAAGGGTTGCTTGGGTGGGGAATTCACCCAACATTATCTGGCAGGCTGGTATGACCTCTGCTACCCTTCTTTTGGTGCCAATGGCTAACTATACCAACCATGGCTTGGTTTGTTTTGTGGCTGTAGTTTACACTTATCAACAAATTTAGGCACTATATAGCTCAAATTTGAACCAGGGTCAATCAAAACAGACACCAAATGGTTTAAAATCATACCTTCTATTTCCACCACTGAAGCTTGGTGGTCAGCTTGGTTATTATCCAATGCTACATAAATCTGTGGCACACTCCTTGCCGCATCATTGATTGTGGTAGCTTCCTAAATGTTATAAACTTTCTGACTGTTCTGTTGTCGGTGTGGACAGTCTCTCAGGAGATGCTCTTCTCCGCAACCCCAACATTTCAGAGGTTCTCTCTTTGGGTTATTAGTCTTTACTGGTATAGGTCCAGAAGTTTTATTTCCATCTGATGAGGGAAATTTCTACTGGAGTACACTCCAGGCTAGAAATTTCATTCTGGGATTCTTCTTGTAGTTCTTAAATCCTGAGGATTTGATCCCCCTTTTCTAAAATCTCGAACCATTCTTCTATTTCCAGTCTCCATGAGACTCTGCCCGATGTCCATATTGTTCATGAAAATATGTTTCCTTTCGAATAGTGTCCTCTAAGGTCTTTGGCTCATCAAATTCAATTTGGTTCCGGTATTCCTTGGGTAGCCCACTGATGAAGCATTGTGCCTTCGCCTTCTCTACCTTGATGTAGGGTACATATCTCAATAAGTCGAGGAATTTATTGACATATCCCTCTATAGTGAGTTGCCCCAGTTTGAGTTCATAAAATTCTTTAGCCTTTTCGTCGAAATATTTTTCCGACAAATACTTCTTCCGGAAGTATTTCTCAAACTGTTTCCAGGACAGATCCTCCTCGCGAACCCCTTTCATATTCTTAAGATCTTACCACCAGATGGAATCTTTTCCATTCAAATTGAAAGTGGCCACTCGGGCCTTCAAATTCTTTGAAAAATCATGGACTCTGAAATATTTCTTCAGTCCAAGTAGCCAGGCCTCAACTTCCTCTCCCTTCTTTATCTCACTGTTGAAGGAGGGAGGTTTGGCCTTTCTGAATTCCTCAAATTTATGACCCTTGGAAGTCTTTTGCTTCTTCTGTTTTCTTCGAGAATAGGAACTGGTCCTGCTACTGGAAGAGCCTTCTGAATCGCCAACTTCCTTCTCAGAGGAATCATCTGGCACTGATCCTTTACCTCTGGGGTGGACCTTCCTTAAGGTGCTCCTCTGAGTATGGCCACTGATACAACCATGTTTCTGCATCTCAGGTTTATGCTGCATTTTCCATTTTAGGTCGAATAAGCTCTGTTGTAAAACTGCATTAATTTCAGTTTGCTTTTCTTGTTCTTTCATCATCCTTTCATTCTCGGCCTTGTAGCTTTGCAATTCAACCATGAGAATCCTCACAGTCTCGGCTAGATCTGGAGGGGTTCCTATTGCTCTTCTTTCGTCAGACTCTTCGTCTCTATTGTGGGAGCCTTCTCCCACCTCTTGGTGGGTCACCATTCTCTGCGTCTGTAAATTCCCGCAACTGATCATCTACTTAGGTGAAAATACAAATGTTAGTTATTAGTCAAGAGTCAGATACATTTAATAGCCTATGCATAAATTCATAACTCTTTCACATGCATACACAGTCGGGTTCTCGTTTCCAAGTTTTGATCCTGGATAAGAGAGTTAAGTTAGGGGGTTACTCCTCTTAGGAATGCTTTAAACGGAGCTTATGCACAACTCGTTCATGAGCCCAATTAGGTCTAGTGTTGAAACCATGCTCTGATACCACTTTGTAACATACCCACTACCATAATCAAATTTTCATTGGTTTCTGCCAAATCAGAGCCCCCGAATTACCTACAGAGGCCTAGCGCAAGCTAGCTCTTTCTCTCTCTCTACTCCCATGTGATCGCGGGTCATGATCATAGGTCAAATAATTCATGGTGCCTCTTTGTATTTCATGCCTCGCCGCTACAGTGATGTCGAATCATTCGACTCTACAACCGCCAAACCTCGACAGGGTTAGCAACTGGACAATAGGGATGAGTCCCTACAGGGTTGGCAAGTGGCCATTAGGAACGACCCTGTCACACAGGTGAGCAGAGTACAGTTGGCGAGAGGGGAAACAAAACACGGTGGGAGGCATGAAAGGAGACGGGTCCCACTTCACATGCCACACCATTCCAGACCCCACCCCCCCCCATTAAAGGCAGAATGGCAAGGGGGGTCCGGAATTCGCCTGAGTACCATTGATCAAGGTGAATAAATCCTGACCATTCAAGAGTTGTGCGTTCGATTCTGGACCTCCCCCTCATTGCTAAAGGTAGAATAGCAAGGGGGCTCTAGAATGAAGCCTCAGTCGTAGATATGGGTGGGTGGACTTTGGCCGCTCAGATCTGTTCGCCACTTACCCTAAGGCACATTCATGCCCCGGATTAAAGTTGACGTCTCTCCCCCACATATGAAAATCATTATAGACCCTGAGATTCTCCGAAGGAATATTGTCTGTTCATTGGGACTTAACCACATGATAACATATCGATATTTATAAGTCGATATTTATCAAGGCGAGAGCCCGACCTCTTGTCAACAGAACTCATGAATCCCCAATTCCTGATTTCCTGAAATAGGTAATCTCTCAACACATAACCTTCCGAAATCAGACGGTCTACGAATGCTCCAGGGTTTCCACCATGGAACATCCTGATCTCTCGTCATCAGAACTCCCGATTTCCTAATTCTCGATTTCCTGAAATGGGTAATTTCTCAACATGTAGCCTCCCAAAATTGGATGGTCTACAACTGCTCCAGGGTTTCTACCATGGAACATCCCGATCTCTCATCCTTAGAACTCCCAAGTTCCTGATTCTTGATTTTACAAAATGGGTAATCTCTCGACACGTAGCCTCCCGAAATCAGACAGTCTATGACTGCTCTGGGTTTTCCACCATGGAACATCTCGATCTCTCGTCCTCAGAACTCCCAAGTTCCCGATTCCCGATTTCCCGAAATGGGTAATATCTCATGACATGTGGCCTCCTTTAATCAGATGATCCAAATCCATTTCGGGGCTTTCGCCCATATTCACTGGGGGTTTAACCCTCGGGTATCTCTTGACAGATCCAATGGCTGTCGGGTTTTCAAGCCGAGATCTGACGGCTCAAACAGGTTCCTAACTTGTGTTCTCTCCCATGACTTCCTGGATGTGAAATATCATTGGCCCAGATGCTCTCTTGTACCTTGTGGATCTATGGTCCCGACCTCTTCGCTACCCACAAAGACACAGAAAGTCACAGGGGTAAGGAACTTAACATCCTACTTTCTCCTACCAAATCTAATGGTCATGAGTGACCACAGATTTCCCGACAGAATCTCGTCCATTGATCACCACCTATCAAGGTTAAGGCACTTAACTTTCTAGCCTCTTCTTCTTATCTGATAGTCGTGAGTGACCCCATATCTCTCGACGGGATTTTGTCCATCGATTCGATACCTATCAGGGATTTCTTAGGTCCTTTCACCCTCACGTCCTCCTTCCAGGTTCTTGATGATGTTTTCAAGGAGGGTATCTCTATGGGGAGGTTTACCCAGGGTACTATCTAAGGCAGATAAGAGTATCTCTCTCCCAAGAACCAGGCATGAAGTCTGAATTAGATCAGTTTGCATATAAATAACAATTTAAGAGAGCATAATCCACACATAGTCTTTCCATATAAACATACAACTACCATTACTGATCAAGACACCAAACAGACATTCTTATAATGAAGTCATTCACGATTTCATAGATTATGATCATAAATGTCAGCATACATATATTTCAAGATGTCGAAGGAAAAACACTTATCAGAAAGTAACACCATGGGTTATGCAACTGCTGAGAGGGGTGTTCATTTCCACCCAACCGTAGGCTCAGCGACTCCCAGCGGATTTACCACTAGCCACCCCTGAGCTGAGACCACGATGCTGTGAGACCGCGTCTCTATTTTCCAGTGACCAGGAGCAAAGGTTACTCTTCTTCCTCTTTGCTATAACCCACTCTGCATATATCCAGAGTTCTCTTCCTCCCCTCGCGTCTACCCCCAATCGCTTCTCCCCCACACCTTATCCTCTTGCGAGGTTATGTGTGCTGCGATTTCCTTTGCGCTGGTCAGGCCTGACAACTCTTACAGATGGGTGGTTCACCTGCCCATCCCTCATTAATTCTTGAGGATCCTTATACCTACCAGCTTGCGAGACATTAAATTTGGGGCCAGCGAGCCGCTTTTGGTTCTTCGGGCCAGTGAAGTCCAAATACGGTATTGATTTTCGGTGGAAGTTAACGCCACCTTTCTAGGTGCCTTCCACTGCCTCTCTGCAACCATTGTGGTCTCTTTTTCAGCATATCCCCTCTCAGCAGTCCTGCAATATAAATTCATAATATTATTCACAATCATCGACCTTTTCCACAAGGTCCATTCACATCACATATTCACATTTCTGAGTCTGCCACAGTTCTTGGCTAGTCCAATTATTTTTACAAACTGGGGGAAATAGGGTGTTACATAAGGAGGGTTTGATTATTGAATTACCAATTTTAGTTGATGTCGTAGAAGATTCAAATCACCCACCATAAATGTCATGCATCGACCCCGCATAATGATCAGTGAATGGGGCCAATGTTGAAATTTCTTCAATATGTTTGTGTATGCATCAGAATTCGACATGGTTAGACTAGACACATGCCTTGACGGTATGGGAGGGTTTCAAGACTCAAGGATGTATGATTTCCACATAATATTTGAGATCATCCACATTTGCGTCAACGTTCATCATCTTGCACCTCTCATTTTCATCATTCATCATTCCCTTCTATAGAATAGATGTTGGAACTACCTTGAAATTTGACATGGAACTTCCAATACACCCATCACAAATTTCTTCCACCGAACCTGCATAATACTTAAGGATATCATAAAATCCATCATGATACTTAAGGATGTTTGATGTCCCCACATAATACTTAAGGAGGGTTTGATTATTGAATTACCAAGTCAAGTTGATGTCACAGAAGCTTCAATTCACCCTCCAAAAATTTGATTCACTCACCCCGCATAGTGAGCAATGAATGGGGCCAATGTTGAAGTTTCTTCAATATGTGCATGTATGCATCAAAATTTTACATGGTTAGACTAGACACATGCCTTGACTATATGGGAGGGTTTCAAGAATCAAGGATGTATGATGTCCCCACATAATATTTTAGATCATCCACATTTTCATCAAAATTAATCATGATGCACCTCTCATTGTCATCATTCATCATTCCCTTCTAAAGAATCGATGTCAGAACTATTTTGAAATTTGACATGGAAATTCCAATACACCCCTCACAAATTTCTTCCACCAAACCTACATAATAATTAAGGATCTCATAATGCCCATCACAATAATTAAGGATGTTTGATGTCCCCTCATAATACTTAAGGAGGGTTTTATTATTGAATTACTAAGTCGAGTTGATGTCATAGATGCTTCAATTCACCCACCACAAATGTCATGCACCAACCCCACATAGTGAGCAATGAATGGGGCCAACGTTGAAATTTCTTTAATATGTGCATGTATGCCTAGAAATTCGACATGGTTGGACTAGACACATGCCTTGATGGTATGGGAGGGTTTCAAGACTCAAGGATGTATGATGTCCCCACATAATGTTTGAGATCGTCCACATTTGCATCAATGTTCATCATGTTGCACCTCTCATTGTCATCATTCATCATTCCCTTCTATAGAATCATTGTCAGAACTATCTTGAAATTTGACATGGAGCTTTCAATACACCCATCAAAAATTTCTTACACCGAACTCGCATAATCCTTAAGGATCTCATAACACCCATCACGATACTTAAGGATGTTTGGTGTCCCTACATAATACTTAAGCAGGGTTTGATTATTGAATTAACAAGTCGATTTGATGTCGTAGAAGCTTCAATTCATCCACCACAAATTCCATGCACTGACCTCACATAGTGAGCAGTGAATGGGGCCAATGTTGAAATTTCTTCAATATGTGCCTGTATGCATCAAAATTTGACATGGTTAGACTAGACACATACATTGATGGCATGGGAGGGTTTAAAGGCTCAAGAATGTATGATGTCCCCACATAATATTTGATATTGCCCACATTTGCATGAACGTTCATCATGTTTCACCTCTCATTTTCATCATTCATCATTCCCTTCTATAGAATCATTGTCGAAACTATCTTGAAATTTGACATGGAACTTGTAATACACCCATCACAAATTTCTTCCACCGAACCCACATAATACTTAAGGATATCATAACACACATCACGATACTTAAGGATGTTTGATGTCCCCACATAATACTTAAGGAGGGTTTTATTATTTAATTACAAATTTTATTTGATGTCACAAAAGCTTCAATTCACCCACCACAAATTTCATGCACTGACCCCGCATATTGAGCACTGAATGGGGAAAACATTGAAGTTTCTTCAATATGTGCATGTATGCATCGAAATTTGACATGGTTAGACTAGACACATGCCTTGATGGTATGGGAGGCTTTCAAGACTCAAGGATGTATGATTTCCCCACATAATATTTGAGATCGTCCACATTTGCGTCAACGTTCATCATCTTGCACCTCTCATTTTCATCATTCATCATTTCCTTCTATAGAATAGATGTCAGAACTATCTTTAAATTTGACATGGAACTTCCAATACACCCATCAAAAATTTCTTCCACCGAACTCGCATAATACTTAAGGATCTAATAACACCCATCACGATACTTAAGGATGTTTGATGTCCCTGCATAATACTTAAGGAGGGTTTGATTATTGAATTACCAAGTCGAGTTGATGTCACAGAAGCTTCAATTCACCCACCAAAAATATCATGCACTGACCCCGCATAGTGAGAAATGAATGGGGCCAACATTGAAATTTCTTCAATATGTGCATGTATGCATCAAAATTTGACATGGTTAGACTAGACACATGCCTTGACTGTATGGGAGGGTTTCAAGAATCAAGGATGTATGATTTCCCCACATAATCTTTGAGATCGTCCACATTTTCATCAACATTAATCATGATGCACCTCTCATTGTCATCATTCGTCATTCCCTTCTAGAGAATCAATGTCAAAACTATTTTGAAATTTGACATGGAAATTTCAATACACCCATCACAAATTTCTTCCACCCAACCCACATAATACTTAAGGATCTCATAACGCCCATCACGATAATTAAGGATGTTTGATGTCCTCGCATAATACTTAAGGAGGGTTTTATTATTGAATTACCAAGTCGAGTTGATGTCACAAAAGCTTCAATTCACCCACAACAAATGTCATGCACTGACCCCACATAGTGAGCAGTGAATGGGGCCAATGTTGAAATTTATTCAATATGTGCATGTATGCATAGAAATTTAACATGGTTGGACTAGACACATGCATTGATGGTATGGAAGGGTTTCAAGACTCAAGGATGTATGATGTCCCCACATAATGTTTTAGATTATCCACATTTTCATAAACGTTCATCATGTTGCACCTCTCATTGTCATCATTTGTCATTCCCTTCTATAGAATCGTTGTCAGAACTATCATGAAATTTGACATGGAGCTTCCAATACACCCATCACAAATTTCTTACACTGAACCCACATAATCCTTAAGGATCTCATAACACCCATCACGATACTTAAGGATATTTGATGTCCCCACATAATACTTAAGGAGGGTTTGATTATTGAATTAACAAGTCGAGTTGATGTCACAGAAGCTTCAATTCACCCACCAAAAATTTCATGCACTGACCTCGCATAGTGAGCAGTGAATGGAGACAATGTTGAAATTTCTTCAATATGTGCCTGTATGCATCGAAATTTGACATGGTTAGACTAGACACATGCCATGATGATATGGGAGAGTTTCAAGACTCAAGGATGTATGATGTCCCCACATAATCTTTGAGATTGTCCACATTTGCATGAACATTCATCATGTTTCACCTCTCATTGTCATCATTCATCATTCCCTTCTATAGAATTGTTGTCAGAACTATCTTGAAATTTGACATGGAACTTGTAATACACCCATCACAAATTTATTCCACCGAACCCACATAATACTTAAGGATCTCATAACACCCATCACGATACTTAAGGATGTTTGATGTCCCCGCATAATACTTAAGGAGGGTTTGATTATGTAATTACAAATTTTAGTTGATTTCACAAAAGCTTCAATTCACCCACCACAAATTTCATGCACCGACCCCGCATAGTGAGCAGTGAATTGGGCCAATGTTGAAATTTCTTCAATATGTGCATGTATGCATCAGAATTTGACATGGTTAAACTAGACACATGACTTGATGGTATGGGAGGGTTTCAAGACTCAAGGATGTATGATGTCCCCACATAATATTTGATATCATCCACATTTGCATCAATGTTCATCATGTTGCACCTCTCATTGTCATCATTAGTTATTCCCTTATTTAGAATCAATGTTATAACTATCTTGAAATTTTACATGGGACTTCCAATACACCCATCACAAATTTCTTCCATCGAACCTGCATAATATGTAAGGACATCATAACACCCATCATGTTACTTAAGGATGTTTGATGTCCCCACATAATACTTAAGGAGGTTTTGATTATTGAATTACCAAGTCATGTTGATGTCACAGAATCTTCGATTCACCCACCACAAATGTCATGCATCGACCTCTCATAGTGAGCAATGAATAGGGCCAACGTTGAAATTTCTTCAATATGTTCATATATGCATTGAAATTAGACATGGTTAGACTTGACACATGCCTTGACGGTATGTGAGGGTTTCAAGACTCAAGGATGTATGATGTCCCCACATAATATTTGAGATCGTTGACATTTGCATCGACGTTCATCATGCACTACCTCTCATTGTCATCATTTGTCATTCCCTTCTATATAATCATTGTCAGAACTATCTTGAAATTTGACATGGAACTTCCAATACACCCATCACAAATTTCTTCCACCGAACCCGCATAATACTTAAGGATATCATAACACTCATCATGATACTTAAGGATGTTTGATGTCCCCACATAATACTTAAGGAGGGTTTTATTATTGATTTACCAATTCATGTTGATTTCATAGAAGCTTCAATTCACCTACCAAAAATGTCATGCACCGACCCCACATAGTGAGCAGTGAATGGGGCTAATGTTTAAATTTCTTCAATATGTGCCTGTATGCATCAAAATTCAACATGGTTAGACTAGACACATGCCTTGATGATATGGGAGGGTTTCAAGACTCAAGTATGTATGATGTCCCCACTTAATCTTTGAGATCGTCCACATTTGCATCAACGTTCATCATGTTGCACCTCTTATTGTCATCATTTGTCATTCCTGTCTATAGAATCAATGTCAGAACTATATTGAAATTTGACATGGAGCTTCCAATACACCCATCACAAATTTCTTCCACCGAACCCGCATAATACTTAAGGATCTCATAAAACCCATCACGATACTTAAGGATGTTTGATATCCCTGCATAATACTTAAGGAGGGTTTGATTATTGAATTACCAAATCAATTTGATGTCGCAGAAGATTAAAATCACCCACTACAAATTTCATGTACTGACGCCGCATAGTGAACAGTGAATGGGGCCAACGTTGAAATTTCTTCAATATGTTCTTCTATGCATCGAAATTTGACATGGTTAGACTAGAAACATGCCTTGATGATATGAAATGGTTTCGAGACTCAAGGATGTATGATGTCCCCACATAATCTTTGATATCGTCCACATTTCATCAACATTCATCATGTTGTACCTCTCATTGTCATCATTCTTTATTCCCTTCTATAGAATCGTTATCGTAACTATCTTGAATTTGACATGGAACTTCCCTTCTATAGATTTTTTTGTCAAAACTTCCCTTGAAATTTCACAAGTCACTATTTCCCATCATGCAATCTAGCCCTAGTACAATGTATTTTAATAGTTGTTTCCTTTAAAATTTGACCGATCAGAAAGTTAAAATGAAATGAAGACGAGATGAGATGGTATATAGAGTGGATATGTGAGTTATATCTGAGTATAAAGATGAATGAGTGAAATTCTCTTAGTTTCAGGAATGGTTTATTCTCTACTAGACAAGGCCAGCCATGTGAAGGTGGAAGCTCATATGCCCCCCCCCCTCACATCACTCTCAATTCCCCATCACCCAATATATAAAATAGAAAACAAACAAAAGAATCATAATAATCATGCATAGAAACTACCAAAACAAAAATGAAATAAAACTTAAAAACATGTAATTAACCCACACAAAAAATTATTTAAAGAAAATAATTCGTACAAATTAAAATATCTAGCTACGTACCTCATCGACCAATGAAACATTTGTATCATCATTCTTCTGTATCTTCTTATTGATCATCCAAATAAACATTTGTATCAACATCTGGTTCAGAAACAATGTTGAAAGGATTAATGATATCATCATCATCATCAATGTCATTTTCAACAATATCTTCATTGATATAATCATCAAGAACTGGCACATTGTTTCCTATGCCTGGTTCATCTTCTCTGTCTTCTTCATCTGTCGACCCATATTCTTCCTACTCTAACTCTACATCATATTCTTCTTCAATATCATCTTCTTCATCTACAATATACCTTACTGGCCTTCGTCTTGTATCATATCTAGAAACAAATCACCAATCCCTCTTACCTTGAACCTTTGAGTAAAATACTTGTTCACATTGACTTGGAAAAACATAGCGATCATTTGTATTTTCAAAAAATGTTGTTTTAATCATTGGAAATCCGTTGGCATGTTAAATAATGGATCTTTCCTCATCATGTTCATGCATTCGTAACCTATACCATTTGACATTAAACAAAACTAATTTGAAGGAATTAAAGTCACAATTAATTATATCATTCAAAAACCCATAGTATCTATTTTCAGATTCTCAAGGGTGTTTGTCACTCCTAGAGGAAACATTAGTGACCTAGAATACTATAGTTATCCCACTATCATAATTTTTCTGGTTTCATCCAACTGTTTGATGCGAAATTTATGACCATTGCACCACATGGCCTTGTGGTGTTTCAACTGCAATACGAAAGACATGTAAAAGATGCATTGCCAATTAATAATAAAAAAAATTATATAACTTGGAAAGTATAATATGAAAAAAACACACCTACAGTCAAATTAATATAATATAAAATAACTGAATAAAATGGGTGAATTTTCTTGCCTTTCCATCTTTAAAAAATATGCTAAATCTATTTCCCTCTACGTAACACCAGAATCTCCATTATGACGAGATTCTCTGACCAATTCAGACAATTTTTTCCATGATAACCTACGACCATGATGTTCTTTACATATATCAATCCATACCTTCATCTAGTCAAGATTTTTTGCAATGAATAAATGTAGTGCATCCCAATCTTGATCAACTAACCGATAAAAAAATCACAATTCACCAATATTAAATATTAGTTATAATAATGGTAAATATTAATAAATGATGAAAGAATAAATATTAAATGAGTATGATCATGATATACACAAAAAAATGAAAAAAATATATTTATTACAAATATCCACAATTTAATTACCTCTCACTTTCTTCATTGTACCTTCCCCAACAACTACTCCCTTTCAAATTTTTTGATGGAGTTCAAATCCCAAATGCAATCCACTCCATGCATATCTTGCATTGCTAATTTAGGAAGATAATGACTAATATACACCATGGATTCATATACCATATATCCCTCCACCATAGAACCCTCAGGACGTGCTCTTTGTCTAACCAAAGCCTTCAATGATTTCAAGTGCCTATACACCATTCACATTGACCTTGTGTGTATAGGTCCACACATTTAAATCTCCTCAACTTGGTGTATGAGGTAGTGTTATTGTGCATTGAAAAATGATGGAGGTAGATACTTATACATTTCACACATTAGCCAAGGAATTTCTCTCTTCCAATACTTTATATCTGATTCATGGATTTCTTTCAATGAAAACCATCTTCAGATCATGACGCAACAAAATAACTTGTTTCAACAAAACATATAAATACACATTACATTACAAGTAAAACATATGTCATTAAGTAAAACAAAAAATTGATTTTTGTTTCTTGCATATATATTGCAACTACTTACATCATGTATTTTCCAAGATCATATATAACTTGTTTGACATTGTTCTCAAAGTTGTTTGCGAGAGATAGAGGTAGAACATACTATAACAATAAAAACAAATCGTTACTTGTTCAAAACTAGACAAAAAAATAAAAATCTCAAAAAATGTATACGACCAATATATAAATATGAATACTAAAATGATTAATTACCTTAATGAAGCTATGCCAATCATGTGTTTTTACCCCACCAAATTCACCTTTCTTCATTAAGATATTATTTATGTTTGAACAAAAACCTGTGGGAATTTTTTTTTTGAATGACATCTTTTACACCATTGCTTTGATTCTTGGTTAATAACCATGGAAGGTTATTTTGGTCTCCATTGTTATTTGATAGGATCACACTTTTCATTGCATGATTGGCTTCCCGAATGTCATTACAAATTTTGACAATTTTTTCTTTATCCCTCCTGCCATCTATGATTCACCATAATGTTTCTGTCACATTCTTCTTGATATCCATTATATCAAATAAATGAACTATTTTAGGTCCTTGTAGTTAGGAAACCTCATGAATTGAGTGGGATAACATTTCATTCCTCGTGGAAGCCCATTATTACTACCTTCACGACGACGACATTGATGAAGCATAAAAAAAATCAGAACACTATTTATCAAATGTTGTAAAATAAAATGAATAATTAAAATAAAATTTCAAAACATGATTCCATTTATGATACATAAACATAATGCGTACCACGAGGATTAATTCTTTCATATGCCAACTTCCATAGGCGAGGTGTCATTCTTTGTGGTTTGAGTCCAGTCTCTTGTTTCCCATTGAAAATATATTTTTCAGTAGTACAATACTTATGGTTCTTAGAGAGAAAGTGTCTATACTCATCAAACACCTCCTTTCCTAAACTTTTTGACTGAAAATATTTCATCTTAGGACCACAAAATGGACATGCAAATTTACCCTTTGTTTGAAGACCTGCAATAGATGGATAAATGTGAATTATTAATATACAAAATGATTATTTAAAAAAAAATCATGATATATTCAATTAATTGTATACTATTCAAGAGTGCAATATGGAACATTACATACCACAAAAATGTGTTAGTCCTAGGGCATCATGAAGTTTCCATAAAAGTATTCCACGACATTGAAATCTCTTATGCCCAATTGGTTTAGAGATGTCATACATAGTGATGTCCTCCCATAACTTTAGTAGCTCGTCGATAAGAGGATCGATATACATATTCATATCTTTAACTTGGTACTTACCTCATTTTTTGAAATTACATGAAATTACTACCATGGTATGTATATATATGTAAATAAATAAATAAAATACATTATGGAAAAAAAGAGAAAAATAAAAAATTTAAATTCGAAAAATTAATGTAAACAAATACCTGGTAATCATTGTCAATATTATGTGCTCCCTTTTTATTGACATCCAAGGAGGAATGTTATTGTTTATAAGAAAAATATGCCACATTGAGTAAACATACTGAATCTCTCCAAATGGATTAACACTGTCAGTTGCCAATAAAATCCTAACATTACGAGGTTCATTTATAAATTTTGGCCATTTTGTAGCAATTTCGTTAAATGCATAACCATCTGCAGGAATTTGAAGAACGTCATCTTCAATTCTCTTTGTGCATGGTAATCGATAAAATGTGGTATGCTTTGGCACTTGAACAGTCACTGCAAACCTGGAATTATGGGAATATGTCGGAGAACCTTTCGAGGGACCACTTTTGTTACTTGATCGGTTTGATATTTACTGATACCACATACTGAGCATTATGTTTTCGACACATGTTGTCCATAATATATAATATTATCATCAGAACATGCATCTATACTTTGATAATCCATTCCAATGTCTTTCATAATGGCATGTAAATATTGATATGTGAGAGGTAAACTATTTGACAAGGGTAACAGAGATTCACCTAACAATCTAAAACACAAAAAAATAATAGTGAATGTAAATAATAGTAATTGTAAATATTGCATTTTTATTTTACACATTAATTAACACTAAAAAAAATGGGGAAAGGAAACCTTTATGTAGATGTGATGAAACATATTACATACCTTAGGATATATGTCATACAAGTGTTCGAAAAATAATTTGTAACTTTCAAGTTCACCAGAAACAATGTAGTGGAGAGAATATTTGCTCTTGACCCTTTATAAAGTCATTTATTTACCTTTTCAATCATAGGTTCATCATAAATACCATCACTACTATTCCCATGTTCCTCATCTAGATGACCGAATAAGTCTTGGATCATTTGATTTGTCCCATCATCTTGAACTATGTTATTATTTTCATCTACTTCCATGGGATCATTAACTTGATCTTCATTATCTGCTTCAAGTTCTTCATCTTGTACTACAACATCATTTCTGCTACTACTTAGTTCTTTGATCATAAAGTTAGGGAGGAAATCTAAATTTATAATTACAAACAATCATGACAAATTATAGCATGTATAAAACAATATAAATTTTGAAAATACAATAAATATTAAAAAATATAATGAATGTATATATAGCTAATTACCATGGGACAATATTCATTTGATCCCCCATCCATGTGCCCATATTTTCTATAATGTTTTTTAGTTGTTTCTATTAAAAATATTTCGGGATGTCTAGTACAACAATTTTTGTAAGGGAAATAACATTTACCTTCACCCTCTTTAACTCTTTTCCGAGCTCTAATGTTTTCTAACATTTTCCCCCATAGAAATATATTGAAAAAATTACCTATTTTTTGTTCTCCAAGAAGACTCACTTATACCATTTTTGAAGTGTCGTTATTATAGAAAACTTGTCGCAACATTCGTAAAATGAGACATATTTGTATATTTTATAATGTCACAATTATGACGATAGTTGACCAAGTCAAAGTTGACTTGGTCAACTATTAAGTGACCACTGGGAGGGGGAAAACCTAGTTTCCATAACGTCACAAGTGGGACGACTATTTTACCAATGTCGCAAGAGAGACGAAAATACAATGGCATTTCAATAGTGACATATTCCTACCTTTGTCACAATAGCGACATGTGTTTGTATTACGTCGCACTTGCAACGTTATCGAGCAATATGGAGAAACAAATTTAAAATTTCCTCTTTTTTTTGACAGTATGGCCATTTTTGTCCATAATGTCGCAAATAGAACGTCTAATTTTTTCCAATATGTACTAGTGGCTTAAGTTTAACTACCCATAACAAGACAAGAAGAAAACACTATTTTTCAAGTAACAATTGATGATAGTTCTTCGTAAAACCTTGGATTTTCAATAAAAGCAATGAGTTGATATAAGATGAAGGAAACAAAAATTTATAACAATAATGTATATGTCATTGTAGCTTGACAATTTATGCCTTGAACAAGCTTCAAAATGACTCGAAATGGTAACCAAATAATAGCAATATGCTAGCATTTGTCAGAAGCTAATAAGGAAATGCAAAAATCAACTTCAATAATTGCTTTTAGGAGCTTATAGTGCTATAATATATAATTGTAGCTTACTTTTGCAACATAGAAAAGTATGTTAGTAAATTAGTCTAATATAGGGTTAGGAATAGTTAGTAAATAGATTGAGGTAAAAGGTTTGGGGGTTGTTTTGATCAATCAACCAAGTATGAGGTATAAACTAGTGTCTTTAGTGATAATGGAGTCATTTTTTGAAGAAGCAATACTGAAGGAAATAAATGATAATGTGTGAACTAGAGACAAGAGGGAAAATGATTGAGGTGTTAGTAACCCAAGGCCTCAATCACCAAACCCTAGAAGGAAAATGACTACTAGGAAGTAGGTAATCCTAGGCCCTAGCGGTTTTCCTTCTTCTTGAGTTCAAGATTAAGATAAATAAAGGATTGATGAAGCAAGGGTGTTAGAGTGCTACAATGGTAGGGCTCTAGCAAATGCTTCAATGGATAGGTTTTCTAGCAAAATATAATAGGTGGATAGCTATTGAGATAAGGACAATAACATTTTCTTAATCTCATAGGGTTTTATACTAGAAATTTCATGATCTTAGTATATGCAAAGTAAAGATACTATAACCATTCAAAGGAAATAATAATTTCAAAATTTCACTTATATTCACTAAGAATAATCTAGAAAATGCCCTAGTTGAAGACTTCCCACAAAGAAAATGCCAAAAAACACCAAGACAAGCCTTCTCCAAAAGTTGTGCACCACTTAATTTCATCCAATAAGCCTTAAAGAGACCAAATTTCAGACCTCACTCGTGTGATTCAAAGAATGATGAAAAAATGCAAGGGATTAATCCCTTATTTATACAATCCAAATGACCTTAAATTACAAAATTAGGTCAAAAGGGTCGGCATGGCCAATTGCATCTAATATCCATTTTTTACATAATTTTTTTAAATAAAAACCCAATTTCATATTTTTAGGGTGACATCATGCCCCTCCTAGGGTGACGTTAGCCTTCTTGCTAAAACATTAGCTCTCCAAGTGAAGCATTGGGGCTCAAAACCCCTCAGGAACTGCCACACATGTCAACCAAAGTCATCCTCATGATGGAAACCTCAGATAAATGACATCAAGACTTTGAATGATGACATCAGGGGCCTTCAAGGTACAACATCATGGTGGAAGGGAAAGACCCCCCTGGGTCCATGCCTACCAAGGTGCCTCTGGTGGAACTTCCTCCCTTTTCTCTGGTGCAAGACTTTGGTATATGTCTACCCCTAGCTAGGGACTTGACATACATCTAGTGGGATTTTATCCCTATGTAGGTCTGAGCTAATCATCTCCCCATATGTACATGTCTGTCGAGCGTGGTCCTACAACAAAATAAAGTATGCCTTCCATGGGCTCATAAGACATAGGGACCATAGCAATGTCAATCACATCTAATAATCAATTTACCCAAACATGTGCATAAAAACCCCTTCTTCCCATACACATGGTCAAAGACATTATGCTATTCTACAAGCCAGGTTTGGAGAGGGTTCTAGGACGTCCTATTGGGATAATTGTCCTTAGGTGTGGGGTGTTTCCAGGTGAGGACCACTCTAGGTAATTTAAGTGTAAGTGGATGGGATGGTGTGGGGGATGTTTGGTCAAGGGGTGTAGTGATAATAAGGAAATGTAGGTCTTACTTGTGGGTGCCTCTGTAGAGGGTGAGTTGCACCTTATCATGGATGCAATTGTTTCCTAGCCCATTCAATGCCTTTTTTTATCTCTTTGTCTTATTTCTTTTTCTTTCAAGAGAATAGCTAAAGGAAATTTCCTTGGCATGGTGACCAGTGGTGACAGTTTTACCTACAAGCATTTCACGGAGATGAGAAGGCTGGCTCATGATGAGACCCGCTTTCTCTTGGATATGCTACCAAGAGCCACTACCATGGCATGGTGACGAACTGAATAGTAGTTTCATACAACTACATTCCCATAGACCTTACAATCATATCCATGAAATCATTCGACCTCAAAACAAAGAATATTTCATGCATTACCTTCCCCCTACCATCATAGGATTGAGGGAAAAGCCATTGATAATATTGGTTTTGCTCTGCATACTTGTTCAAAGTATGAAGAACAACTTGAAAGAACAAGTCTTCCCTAGGGGGAATTAGTTAGACAAATAAACATGTACACCCTCTTATAGCTAGTACAATATATGAATAATCGTATGATAGAATATGAGCAGAAAGGGGTTGTCTCACCTCTCACCCCTAGAGCATCATCCTCTTTTGCACCCCCCTTTAGAAGTCCAATTGAGAATAATTTTCATCCTAAATATATTTTTGATCAAAGTTTGTGTAAATTGTGTGAGGAACACCACGAGTAAGCCACATGTGAGGTAAGGAAGTAAGGAAGAGTTCCAGAGATAAGATATTTGGTAAAATACTAGAAACCACTATCGTTGTCCTGGATTTCACAGAGCCATAAGATGTCACGATCGTCAATACTAGGAACAAAGCCTATACTCCCAAGGGAAAAATTGATCCTCCCCACAATTATTCTAGCCCGAGCTCACCCTCACCCATTGCTACTATTCAGGTTCATAAGGTTCGTGACAATCAAGGAACAACCTCCCCTCTCCCCTCTTCAAAATACAATATCTTGAACCAGTTGGCCAACATCAAAAGAGATGCAACCCTTTTGGACATGGTTGTCATCCATGAACAACAGATGCATCTGAAACAATTCATGGAAGGGAAATATTCTGTTTTAGCCAACCTCTCTGAAGAGGTAAATGAAGAGGATTCATCTGTAAATAAAGTAGGTGTACATAAATTTAAACACCCTGTAAAAAATCCCCCTTTTATATTTCTGTAAATATTGTGGATAGGATTGCCCATTGTTGCCTCATTGATGATAGTTTGGGCCTAAGTGTGATGTCAAAGATTATTATGGAAGAGATAGGATTGTCTTGTACAAATGAAAACACTAGAAGAATGCTCTCCTATAATATCCTACAACAAACGACCATAAGTGAGATTAAAGATGTAACCTTAGTTTTATGTGCACACCCTAAAATAAGGACAACCCTTAGTATTCAGGTAATCTATATGCCGGTAAGAAATTACTCAATTATCTTGGGAAGAGATTGGAAAGAATTAACATGTGGATATCTATCAATCGATGGGACACATTTATCCATTCCTTGGAATGGTAAGAAAATTATAGTCCTTAGAGAGGGAATAATTTCACCCTACATAGAGAGCATTCCACAAACTAATGTAAACTATATCGAAGAGGACCTAGGAGTGTATTCCATCTTTTCTAAGGAGGATAATATTCCTTTGGGACAAATTGATTTAGATAATGAGATGTGGAACATGCAGTTTGATGGATCACGCTCAAATGAAGGAAATGGGGCTGGAATTATCTTGGTTTCCCTTGTAGGGAAAATTCATAATTTGTCCTACAGGTTGGATTTTTCTTGTACAAACAATGTCACTGAATTCAAAGCCTTATTATTAGGCATTGAAAATGCCTATAATCTTGGTTTTGGTCACCTTTTAGTTTTTGGATATTATGATCTTGTTGTGAGCCTGGTACGTAGAATATACTCTCCTAACAACAAGATGATGGAACTATATACCCAAACTGTTTGGGCACTTATATCAAACTTATTATCTTTCAACATAACTCATGTTAAGAGGGAATTGAATTCAATGGATGATCAATTAGTTGTCTTTGCAACTTCCTCTAATCAACAACCTTTTCCTCACAGGCCTGACTGTTCTTTTCAATCTCTACATCGTCCACACATCCCCGACAAAGTAGAATCTTGGAAGGCCCTCCCTAATGATGAGAGTGTTTGTGCTCTCATTCAATATGAACCTCTTAAGCCCAAGGAAATTATATCCATAGAAGACAACAAGATACCTAAGGGCTTGAATCCTCTTGAGAGTTTCTTTTCATCGGGTGATGTGGGAAATAAAGAGAAATGGAGAAAATATGAGTCAAGAAGGAAGGTGGTTGAAACCATCTTCTTGAATATTGGGGCACTCGAATATTCAAGGAATGTTAAAATAAGTGCCCAATGTTCTGATAAAGAAGAAATGAAGTTTGCCAAGCCACTTGGTGAATTTCAAGATGTTTTTTCTCAGTCTTATAGGGATCTTCGTGGTTTTGATCCTGGTCTTATACAACATGTTATCCTCATCAAGGAAGGCATGAAACTAGTTAAGAAAAAACTAATACCTATTAACTCTACATTTAAAGCAATTTTTCGAAAGGGGTGGGGGAAAATTTCTTAAAGGCTGGGATTATTTTTCTAGTCTATTCTGAACGGGTTTCAAATTGGGTACTTGTTTCGAACACCACTGATCATATTAGAACCTGCATTAGTTTTCACACTTTCAATCAAGCTATTATGAGAAATCATTTCCCTCCCCTCAATATGGAAATGATTCTGCAACAGGTTGTAAGGTCACATATGAGGCCTTTACTTGATAAAATTTTGGGTTACAGTAAAATCAAGGAAAAAGGGGAAGATGTTCACAACACCACTCTTATCACCAATTGGGGTACCATGGTTTATAAATTCATATTCTCTGGATTACCTAATGAAATTGTTGCTTTTAAAAGTTCTATACACACAACTCCTAATGAATTGATCATAATCCATTTCTACCTTGATGAACTAATCATATACATTAAGGGGTTGATAATTAACTCAGATTTCCTAGTGTTATTTCTGGGTCTCTTCAAAATTGTTTTTTTTTCTGGACACTAACTCTTACAATCTAAAGGATTTACAAGAGCAATTGCTTTCCTACAATACTAGTTGTTCTCACTTAAAACATTATGTGGGACCAACGTGAAGAATGCTAACACTGTTTGGATTTTCTGTATACTAGTAGCCTAGCTCCGCTTTAAATTTTGCTCTTATCTTTTCTTCTTTACAATAGTTTGACTTCTACTTGTTGCGTTAAAAACTTTCTTGCGGCTTTTTCATTTCTATCTTTTATTGTTGTTGTTTGAATTTTTTCAATTTTACTTCGGTCGTGGTTTTGTTGCTTACTATCCTTTAGTCTATTTGGTCAAAATAAGATGATGGATCAGTTTTGTCACAGTGACACCCCACAAAGAATTGTTAGTCAATAAAAATCAAGCTTATACAGCTGTCGTGATGTTTCCCTGAAACACACTTGAATTTGTTATATACTTTCACTGTTGTCTTATAAAGAGTTGGTTATCTCCCGCTTATTCTTTCCTTTTCTTCATCCATTTGAGAAATTAAGAGAGCAAGTCCATAAATTTTCTCCTTGAAGTTAAGAGTCGATCCCGATTGAATGATTATGAACACAGTGGTAAAACCCCTCATACATAACACTTTTCATAAGTTACTCCTGAATTCCCAATCATTTTTTACATTAAATCCACTCACTTCCCCCTATTGCATAATCCTCCTGGTTATATCTGCTTGGTCTATTAAACCATGAGTTTTGAGTTCTAAATTTGTTGAAAACACATTTCCCTGTGGATTTTCCAGTTTGTTGATGATTAAAATCGCAATGAAGTTTTTCCCGCAAAGTATTGCTTAAGCCTAATAATTATAAGATAACAAGATATATAATACTAGTAGGTGGGACCCCCTTGTAGATTGGGAGATCATATCTGGTTCTTATTTCATGTTTATGCTGTTGTTCAACACTGCTTACATGGTTTTACATCATTGATGAAATCTGGGTTTTATTGGAAATGAATAAGGCATGTTATGTGTTGGTTCTAATTGCGACAAGTGAATGTTGGGTAAGGCATGTTATGTTTTGTTCTAAGCTCTAATCGCATGTTACGATGGCCTGTGTTATCCATTTCTACCATTGCTATATGTTCCTAGATTTGTTACTTTGGCACCTACACAATAGACATGTTAGTAACAATACATAAGAACTGTTGAAAAGAGGAAAAGTCAATATAAACAAAATGAAAAAAGAAAAGATTGAACTATGCTAATATGCTATACTACATGCATTGAAATTATAATGGTCGTTGTTAATCCTAGCTAACCAGTTAATAGATATGCAATTTATTGATTTATATAGTTGACATGCATTATTGTATAGTTTGGAAATGGTAAGAGATGATGAGGGTGGCACTTTTGGCAATTAGTGGATGTTGGTTTCGATGCATGGTTCGATTGAATGAAGTAATGTATTAATGGGCTGGCGTGTACTAAAGAATTGAATTAATTGAGGGTGGAGGTGGCATGCATTTACTGCACGTCACTCCTAATCCTTCCACTGGCCTCCACCCTAGTTGGTTTATTGTTCAATTGTGTTTGTTGTGGTTAGGCTCCAACTTTCAAGCAGAGGAAGAACTGCTCAGCCAAGATCGCGGTTTTAAGGTGATTCTGGTTACAGGTGTGTCCTTTCTCCATCCATGAATATGCTCTTATTTTGAAATAGATATTGGCTCGGGATGTATGGGTCTGTGATTTCCTTAAGTATGGCAATTTTGTAAATTTGTGATATTTTTCTGGAGTGAATCATTGATGGTTTTCATTGCAATAATGATTGAAGTCACAATGTTACTGGTCGTTTTGAGTGTTATAAACCATAAAGGATCTCTATCATCCTTGTTGGTTTTAGTCAGAGGGTTTCATTTGGCCTATAGTGGCTTGTTGTCTCCACACATTCGTATCACCATACCCAGTCTTTTGTTGTTATGGGGTTTATTGGTTTTTAAATGCCTTGTGTCACTGCACATTGTTTCACTTGGGTATGGGTTGTTCATGCTATTGATGTTCATGTAGTGGGTTATATTGCTTCTTCTTGGATCTATTCCATCTCAACATTGTTAGTTGGTCAATTTGGGTAGCCCTGAGGGTTATACCCTGCGTGTTATAAGTATTATTACAAGGCCAAAACAAAGCCTTACTCCTTTGTTCATAGTCTCTCCTATCATGAGAATTGTCACCCTGTCTATGGAATCATTTGTGGTATACCCTATGTGTGCACCATTGGTATCGGAGGTTCTCACACGATGATGGGAGTCGACTCCAGTTCCTTGTGTTGGTCCATAGAGAAAACCCTTGATTTGTCAAAGCCCAGGTTTTGATGGAAGGAACCGTTATGGGTTGTCAGGTATACTGTTAGTTGTTATGAGTTGTTGGTGTATGGTCGATAGTGTTCAATTTTTGGCTCATTTATGTTGATTATGTTGATAGTGGTGTTGGTTTTGGTATTTAGCCACTGCATTGGTTATTATGACAATCAATTTGATAAACTCAGCATGGTAATTTGGTTGATTGGAGAATTGGATCGAATGCATTGTTGTTGTCTCTTTCATTGTAATTGTTGAATCATTAACCCAACATTAGTTTACAATTGATTAATACACAATGATGCGCATGTGTGAAGTGTGGGTATGTGTGGTGTTCCTACAAAATGATAGGTTGAGTTAATAATTATTGTGACTATGTGTTTTAAATTTTCAAATTGGAATAATACAATCATGGTAATCATGGCATGGATATCCACTGTATATGTTATGAATATTATATTGATTGCACTATCAGAAAGGGTCACAGGTTTTTGAAAAATATGGTTTTCTTAATTTGATCAATTTGTGAGATGAGATCGGTCATGTTGTTGTTGTCTCGTCGTATTGGATGGATAACCCAACATTGTGGATGTTTAGATTCAAGTAGTTAGACATGACAGTCACATAAATGATCTCATGTTTTGCTAAGTGGTTTGTGTATCCCACAACGTTGTATGAATTGAAGTGGTAATTGTTGTCTTTGTGTTTAAATGGAAAATAGGGATCCTTGCAATTAAAATATGCATCATTGTGTGTGACTGTCCACTATGTTGATTTAATGAATATCGTACATATTATCATAGATAAGTACGGGTGATGTGGCTGTTGATACTGAGAGGGGGGTGAATCAGTATCAAGTACAATTTAAAAATCTTTTTCAACTTATACTTAAACCATTCAATTATATCCAATGAGCAATGAACAATAGTATAAGAGTTACACCAATACACCACAATACGCCATGCACAATATATGAGAAATAATCAATAGTTTTGTTCAAGGGAAGTAATGACTTCCAAACGTAGCTACAGCTTCCAAATGTAAATGGAGGGATAAACCTCCAAGAGGAATATACAATCCTCCAATATCAAGAGATATTTGAACTCTCTATCCTTTCCCCTTCCTTCCACCCAAGAATATATGAGAGATAATAAAGCTTTACATTAAATCATCACCATCAACCAATCATCACATAGAACCTGATAATGCTTTCTGAGACTTCTTCAATTTCTGCAATTATTCAATTCTTAGAGTACTTTGATCCTATAGCTAATGTTACTCAATGTATTCTCTGAAACTCCTCTAATTTTCACTCCTTGAATCCTCCCCAAAAGGAGGTTATAGAAAGAATGGTAGACTTTATTTAATTCTGGTATGTTCAGAAGACCCAACTTGTACAGCATGCCCTGCGCTCAATATTTAACATCAGATTCTGAAACTCGCACACAAGAAACTAAATTCTGTACTCTTTCCAATGGAAGTGGTCCCACTACATTTGGAGTCTTTATGAAAATGTTATGACTGTTTTACCCAGAATACCTGTTTATTGACTAGTTTCAGGACTGGTCACAAACCTTATATTCCACAGAGTGTATCTCCATAATTATAGCGAATCAAGAGATGAAATTTTTACCAGAGGTACCTTGATATGTTTGCTCAATACCATAGCAATTTCACCATTTGAATCATTCTAGAAAAAACATTATAGCAAAAATGGTAAGATGACCTGAAAATAACATACCTTAGAACACATCACCAAAAGACTTCATCCTCCCTTGAAATCCAGCCTTCTTTTACTTCTTCTTCCCTCTAAAATTAGACTTGTATCAAATGACTGTATAATGATATTTATTTATACCATTTATGTCACTTCCTTTTAACATTAGGGCCGACCTGACACTTTCTTATTTTGTAATTATTTTCTTTAGTTATTTTCAGGGCCTACATGTACTTCCTTTTTCAATTAACTTTGTCATCTTCAAAAATTTATTTCTCCTCAACCATGAGGATCCATGTGACATGCCACATACCACCAGAAATAGCATGATGTATACTATCCATTCATGGGTGTTGTATATGCATGTGCATTTTCCTTCATGTCCAAATACCTTTATCAATCTTGCGGTCCAAAACCCATGACTAGGGTTGACATCAATGACAACAATCAATCTTCCAACAGTGGCAATATGGTCTTATTACAATTTAATTGTTGATGGAAAGTGGTTAATCAATTGACACTGAACAGAGTGGAAACAAATGATTGTTTATTGATTTAGAGGATTTTTTTAAAATATTAATTGGGTAAATGAGAAGAATAGAGCTCCTCTACAGGTTATTTGGGAATGCGTACTATCTTGTTTGGATGAAAATGTGTTAAATATTTTATTACAAATAGTGATCAAGTCAATGAACAAAATTAATTGTTATGCAAAATAGTTTCATTTGATTACATTGATTATTTGGTTGGTGTTATTTCCTTTTACAGAATGGTTTTATGGATTACTTAATTAATTTTATGAACACTATATGCTCTCTTTCCCTACCATTATTTTAGTTTTCACTAATTACAACCCCCTCACCTTCCCACATTCATTTTTCACTCGTTGCTCTAAAATTTAATTATAGTCAAGAAGAATTTTGTATTGAAGCAGTTTGTAATCATAGTTTCTTGGTTGATCACAGTGATATTTTCTTCGGTTTCATTGCAGTTAATTGTTTATTGTCTTTGAGGAGTAACCGTGTTTATTTTCCCTCTCATTTTATCATTTTTTTGTCAATACAAACCCATCACATATCCTAGAACCTTTGTTCACCCCCTGCTCATCGATAATAGTTAAGCAATTTGTATGGATTGGATTGCATGGGTCTGATATGTTGCTGAACCAAAATCTATTTCATTTTTTCAAATATTTTTCATGTAGGGTTGTAAAGGAAATATTTTCTAATCAATCATTCATGCAGGAATGAGCTTCTTCAGTCAAGGTATCCATGGAAGAGGCAACCGAGGGAGAGGTAATTGAAAATCGAGGCCCACCATGCCCTTGAAAAAGGAAAATCCATTGCTGCCCCTTGCTCACCCTCTAATGGATTTGATAAATTGGTGTCTTCCTGGATGCATTTGAGGGACGATTGTTCTCAAGTGATCAACAAGATTAGGACTAAAGGCTGAGCGTGGCCAAAGGAAAATTCAAAAAAATCGAAAGGTGACAACAACAATCAAGGAAAGATTGCATCTCAGAGTGGGAAATATGGTTTTTGAGTTTTTATGTTATTTATTGTTGATGACAGTTGACTTCAGAAGTTTTGGACAACATGTTTTATTTGCATATATGTGCAATCTATTTTTTTGAAAATAATTTCAAATATCCTGAGATAAATTGTCAAATGTTAATGTGATGATGGGAGTCACAAGGAGGGGTGGTTTCCTTAATTAATTAGTATGTTACGATTGTTAAGAGATAAAGGGAGTAACAAGGGGTATTATTTATAACCCTTAGTATGATTATTACTTTTCCCCATAACTAAATAGTTGGTTGAGTCTTTTAATTAACTTAACTAATGAGGTGGTTCAACTACTTCAACCAATTCTAATTTTCTTAAAGGAAAAAGGAAAGGGAGGAATAAGAGAAGAATACTAAGATTTTCTCTTTGAGTTTATGCTGAGATAGTTCAGTTTTCATTCATTTCTTAATTTATCAAAAGCCTAATTCTTTTTTATGATAGAAAGGTCTTATTGTAGAAAACAAGATTCAGGGCTGAATTACATCATTTAGACACTTGTTTTTTAGAGGTATTGATATATATTTGATAGTATGTGTAGAATTGTTTGTTTGTGAATTAGTTTTCATGACTGACAAAGGGTATTGTTGATCCAGTTGGATATTGGTGGCCACCCACCTTTTCCGACTGGTTCAAAACAGTTTTCTGGCAATTTTGGCAATTTACTATTTTTAGCAGGTTTTAACTTCCGGGGCCATTTTGAGGGCCTAAATGAAGGTTTTTTGATATATAGGTTCTAAATGATATCAAAAGGCATCATTGATCCCCCAAAATGAATCTCCTCGATGATACCTTTCCAACGAGCTATCACACGCCTAAAACAGAGATCATATGCAAAAGTTACGACCCCG
>ML778014.1:815489-830903 GCA_009831015.1 Picea engelmannii | reverse complement strand
GTGGCCACCCACCTTTTCTAACTGGCTCAAAACAGTTTTCTGGCAATTTTGGCAATTTACTATTTTTAGCAGGTTTTAACTTCCAGGGCCATTTTGAGGGCCTAAATGAAGGTTTTTTGAGATCAAGGTTCTCAATGATAGTTAA
Organism: Picea engelmannii; assembly: GCA_009831015.1. Classification (NCBI taxonomy): domain Eukaryota; kingdom Viridiplantae; phylum Streptophyta; class Pinopsida; order Pinales; family Pinaceae; genus Picea; species Picea engelmannii. The sequence goes on along the minus strand of ML778014.1, from coordinate 830,758 downwards.
AGGAATTATTGATCCCCCCAAATGAATCTCCTTGATGATACCTTTCCAACGAGCTATCACACGCCTAAAACGGAGATTGTATGCAAAAGTTACAACCCCGGGAAGTTGATGTACTAACTTACCCAAACGGGGCCCACATGACTTTTGGCGCTTCATCTCCTAGGGTTAGGTTTTTGGATGTCTATGACTTTTGGCATTCTCGTCTATTGTAAAAAGGCCTCTAGAGCCTCATTGTAATCATCTTCTCACAGATGCGAGTAGCAGCCACATCTCTTCTCAGAGATAAGCTACTAGTGCCCTAGTTAGTTTATTTACATTCTGTCTATAAGCATATTACAGTCATTTGTTATTAATGAAATGAAGTCTTATTTCCGCTGCATCTCTGCGTTTATGTGTATTTCTGTATTTCATTGTGTTCCTACATAAATCTGGATCAATTGTGCAGAGTCGAGCGGGCAACAATCTGTGGAAAGCTGATCCATATTTTAGATTTCAGTTTTTGATTTTCTGCCAGAGGTCCTTTTGTATGTTCCATCGGGGATGCCTAAATTTGACTTTGGTCTAAAATTTCTTCATGAAGTTTTGTAAAGAGAACGACTCTTTTATGAAGTGGAATGAAATAAATGATTGATTTGTCTCATATGTCTTGATTATCATCTTAGTGTCTTTACTTTTGTCTCTACATTTATTTCAGCAACTACTATACTCAGAAAATCATATTAAAATGAATTTTCTAGCAACTTTTAATTGTGAAAAAGACTATCCTAAGCACTTGTAAACAATACTTGTGAGTTAGGATTTTATTTTTGATGGATATAAACATAGGGTGATATTCCCGTCTATTTTTCTTTAGCCAAGCAGAATCTGAAAATGCTTGATTAAGATCATCTCATATCTTTTTCTCAACAGTGTGTAAAACCCCAATTTTCTATTAGTGGGCTTATAAATTGAGCACAACAGGCACCCCTTTGCATATTTTGTTACAATTTCTTTCATCCGAGGCTAGTAAAAAAACCTCTGCAAATGAGTTAAAGTTTTTCCTACCCCAAAATGCCCAGATACAAGAGAAGTATGATCTTCTCGAATTACATGGACTCTTTCCCTTGTAGGAATACAAATCTTGCCAAAATGGTAGAGTAACTTGCCCTACAAATGATATTTCTCCACCTGCGAGCCATGGGTTAGCCTATCATATAAATATTTGAAATATTCATCATCAACATACTATTCAACATAGCTATCATGAGATAAAGAATCATTTTTCAAGACAATAGATGTAGAGATGGGAGGTCTAGAAAGCATATACGAAACCTTGTTGTTTATGCCTTTTTTGTATCTGATAACTAGATGGAACTATTGCAAGAATCTCATCCACTTGTAGTGTCTTGACTATTGAATCTTGGTTTGTGACTAGAGGTATTGTAAGGGTTGGTGATCAATGTGTATGATCATTTTCTTTCCCATCAAGTAGTGTTTCCATTTCTTCACGCTTTGTACCAATGCATACAACTCTTTGTCATATGTAGGATAATTACAAACAACCTTAGAAAATGTTTCAAAGTGAAATAAAATGGGATTACATTGTTGCATTAGGATTGTTCCGATGGCATATGTGCTAGCATCAATTTCAATCTCAAATGATTTTTGTAGGTAAGGTATAATTAGCACTAGTGTGGTGCTGATGTTTTCCTTCAAAGTGTCAAGGTATTTTTATTGTCTTCCTCCCCACTGGAAGACCTATTTCACATTGGTTAAGGCATGCAAAGGAGATGCAATGTAGGAGAAGTTAGTAATGAACTTTTTCCAATACTGAACTACCCCTAAGAAGCTTCTAACTTCTGTAGTTGATGTTGGATTAGTCCAGTTTACAATAACTTCAACTTTGGAGGGATCTATATTTAGTTGACCACCTCCTACAATATGACCTAAGTAAACCAATCAAGTTTTTGCAAATTGATGACGTCGACGCACGCAACCTCTCAATCCACAGGTCGGAAGGTCCACATCAACACAAGATCTTTCCTTTACCACTGGCCCAAAGAACTCTAAACGGCTCTTCTATTTCCCTATCAGGAAATCTGCACCCACAACAACTCTCACGGGATCCCCTCTTTACACTCGAGAGATCGGACTTCACAACTTCGCGAATCCAGTGATCAAGCGTTGGTCCTTTGAATCCCTGAAACCCGAAATAGTCAACGCTGACCTTTCCTTTTCCTTTCGGGATTTTCACTATCGCGATTTAGACGATCGCGATGTCGATAAACTTGTCTCCCTGACTCCCGAATCCAAATTTGTCGAAACTCCAGTACACTCATGCGGTTGACCCTTCAACACCACTTCACTTCATCAGTATTTTAGACTTCACGGTATCGCGAATCCTCATGCAGAAAACTCGGGACTTTACCCTGCGAAACTCTGAAACCGTCAACTTAATTGACTTCTTGTCAAGAGTGCACCACCTGTCCACTTTCTGACCCCGCTATGGCCCACACAATCCCCTTAGCCTTTGGGATATCGCATTTCATGATTTTGCGATTCCCGTTGCAAAGTTTATGGGACTTCCACCCACGAAACCCCGATATAGAATTCCACGCATAAATCCAACGACCCTTGTGGCTTGGATCTACGGTCCTACTCCTCCTGAGCTTAGAACCTTTTGCCGCTTTCACCATAACTCCCCTAATCCTCTGTGAGATCTAATGTCTCATGTGACTTCACGAATTCTCTTCAAAGAATTCTGACCATCTATTCTTCCTGATGATTTCTGCGAAATGAACCAAGTATTCCTCCGTGAAAACTTGTCCACCCGCACGCTAACTTGCAACGTCTGCTAAACACTTCACGCACAAACTTCCTGTGCTTCTCTTTGGCGATTACTCAAAGGTCCTATACCTCCTTATTTTTCTCTTAGCGTTGAGTCTTAAAGAAGACTCTTGCACGCACTCCTTGCGGCAACCTTCAAACACTTCCAAGTGTTGAATCCCTTCGACTCTGTGCACACCTACAACAACAGTCTCTAAATGCTTTGCTCAAATTCACAACTCTGAGGCTTAACTTGGCATGCGCACTCCTTGCATGGCTCCTGTGCCTAACTGCACTTCTATGGAAATGAGAACAAAAGCTATCTCTCCTGAGCTTTCAGAGACAAACCTCTGAACCTTTTGTCAACGCACTCCTTGTGGAGACTTCAACTGCACTCCTTGCAAGAACTCTTGCTCAGATAGATAAACAATTGAAACTCATTCCATTACCCTTTCCTCTTAGATTTCATACATTCAACAAGAAATCATTCATACATAGCATAAAAGCAATTGCATGACAGAAAGAGTAAAACATTCATGAGCATAACATTCAAAGATGTATACACAGAGAATATATGAACACCATGAGCCTAAATCACAGCTTTCTTTGTATTAATTTAGAACTTCTGTACATGGAGTCTGCTACACAACTCTCTGCTTCTCTCTATGCTCTTCTTCCCAATGCTCTTCCCATAATGTTACAATACACAATGAGGGTGTCTATATCCCGTTTCCCTCTTGCGCTTTAAACTGTCTAATCTAGAATTGAATTCTATCTACTTTACATTAACTACTATAAATGCCTTCTACCTACTAAGGATGAGAGAAAATTTCTCAAGGTCCAGTTACATTATGCAAGTGCACTCCTTCTTAATTATCTTATTTAAAATGGTGCATCAATTTCAAGGTAATTTCAAAATTTGTGCTGGTGCTTGTCCAACTGTCCTTTGCCTCCACACTGGCTCGCTTGAGATGCTCCTTCATCATACTCCCTGGCTTGAAACTTTTCATGGGATCCTGTCCATGAGCTCACACACGGTCTGTCCATGCCTCTTGATATCTGCTTTGTTCTCCCAGCTGGCATCTTCAATTGGATGGTCCTTCCACTTGACCAAATACTCAAAGTATTGTTTTCTTCTGGTCTTCTTACCAATTCATTTATCCAGTATGCGCTCCATCTGTGGCTTCTCTACAACTGGCATTTTCTTTCACCACTGCACCTCCGGCTGTTCATTTTCCGCTCCTACTTCCTCAGGTTTATATGGGTACAAATCTGAGACATTGAATATCGGAGAAATTCCGATCCCATCTGGTAATTCAATCTCATAAGCATTTGCCCCAAATTTTCTCAAGACCTTATGGGGTCCGATTTTCTTCATCTTCAGTTTATTGTATGTTCCTATCGTGAAACTTTCCTTTCTCAAATGTGATAGAATCAAATCACAAACTCTGGACTGAAGTTGTGTTTTGTGCTAATCTGCTCTGCATTTATACTCCTGATTTGAATTTTTCAATCGATCCTTCACCTGACTGTGAAGTTCCCTCATCGCTTTTGTGAAATCTTTTACACTAGCACTCCTAGTCGCAGTCTTTTCTAAATCCATCAGCTCAGAAATCCATCTTGGTTGCATGCCATATACAATCTAAAATGGACTCTTCCTTGTGCTTCTGTTTACTGATTCATTATATGCAAACTCTACCTGCAACAATATATTGTCCCACTGGCTTTGGTGTTCTGTCACCAAGCTTCTTAGCAAGTCTCCCAGACTTCTATTTACCACTTTTGTTTGTCCATCCGTCTGAGGATGATAAGCTGAACTAAACAACAAGTTAGTTCCCAGATTCTTCCATAAGGTCCTCCAAAAGTGCCCTATGAACTTTCTATCTCAATCCGAAACTGTTCTTCTTGGTAAGCCATGAAGTCAAATGACTTCTTTGAAAAATAGATTCGCAATGTGAGTGGCATCACTGGTTTTCTAACATGGAATGAAGTGTGCCATCTTGGAAAATCTATCCAGCACCACAAAGATTGATTCAAATCCTCTTTGTGTTCTTGGCAAACCCAATATGAAATCCATGCTGATTGCATCCCACGACCTTTCAGGTATGGGCAATGGTTGATAAAATCCCACATTCTGTCTTCTTCCCTTTGAATGCTGGCAAATTCTGCATCTGTCCATGAATCTCTTGACATATGCTCACATTTCTGGCCAAAAATATGACTCATTCAACTTTGCGAACGTTTTTTCATGACCAAAGTGCCCTGCCAATCCTCCACTGTGTTTCTCCTTCAGCAAATTCTCCCTCATGGAGCATTTCGGAATACACAACTGATTACCTTTAAATTGTAATCCTTCATGGATCATGTATTCTGTCCATTGGATTCTGTCCCCGAGAATTGGATTCTTAGCTGCTTTATACACCTCCTTAAAATCTGGATCATCTCTATACATGTCCCTAAGATCATCAATGTTTTGACTCTGAACTCCTGCAATAGCAAACACTTCCTGCTCAAAGAATCAACAACTTTGTTAGCAGTACCATAAATATGTTTAATCAAAAAAGTGAGATTTTGCATATATTCCACCCATTTGACATGTCTCTGATTCAACTTTTCCTGTTGAGTCACAAACTGCAATGCATGATTGTCATTGTATAAGACAAACTCCTTCGGGATCAAATAATGTCTCCATTTCTTCAACGCATGGATAATAACATAGAACTCCTTATCATAAGTGGACTACTTCACTTTCTCTTCATTTAGCTTCTTGCTGAAGTATGTTATTGGCCTTTCTTCCTGACTCAAGACTGCCCCTATTGCAAATCCACTTGCATCACATTTCACTTGAAATGTATTTTGGAAATCTACCAACACCAAAACTGGTTATTCCGTAATCTTCCTCTTCAACAAATTAAAACTCTTTTCAAATTCTTTTGTCCAATGAAAAGACTTGTTTCTTTTCTTCACTGTGTCCATCATCGTTGCACTAATTCCACTGAAATTCCTAATGAATTTTCAGTAGAAACTAGCAAATCCGTAAAAACTTCTCACCTCAAATATATTCTTTGGTGATGGCCAATTCTTGATTACCTCCACCTTATCTGGATCCATCCTCAACTCATATGTAGAAAAAACAAATCCCAAGTAGATGAGCTCCATCTTCATGAATGAGGGTTTCTTCATGTTTATCAACAACTTCTCTTTCTGTAATTTCTGCATCACTGTAGCCAAATGCTTCAGATGCTCTGCCACTGTTTTACTGAAAATCAGTGTGTCATCTAAATACATGATAACAAATTTCCCAATAAATTCTTTCAAGACTTTGTTCATCAACCTCATGAAGGTACTTGGCACATTTGTTAAGCCAAATGGCATAACAAGCCATTCATATAACCCTTCATTGGTTTTGAATGTTGTCTTCTATTCATCACCTTCTCTCATGTGGATTTGGTGATAATCGCTTTTCAAATCAATCTTTGAAAAATACTTTGCTCCACTCAAGCAATCCATCAGATCATCCATCCTTGGCAATGGAAATCTGTATCTGATGGTTATCTTTTTGATCACCCTCAAGTCAGTAGACATCCTCCAGCCTCCATCTTTCTTCAGACTGAGTACTGTTGGAACAACACACGGACTCAACCTTTCTCTGATTAAACCTTTGTCCAACAACTCCTGGACTTGTCTTTTGACCTCTTCATTCTCTTGCGGTGTCAATCTATACACGACTTTGTTTGGTAAACTGGCTCCTGGTATGAGGTCAATATGATGACTCACACTTATGATCGGTGGCAATGAACGAGGTAATTCGTCCACTACTATATCGGCGAACTCTTCCAGCAGTTTCTGAACCTCTTCTGGTAAATCATCTACCCTTGTGATGGTCAAAACAATCTTTGGTTTCCTAACCACAATGAATTGCGGTTCTTCCTTCTTCTTAACCTTGGTAAGAAGTTCCTTCCCACTCATGAGAAGTACAGTGTTGCTTACTTTCGTTTTCACCTCCTTATCCTTAATTGGAAGCAACATGTGAGTTCTCCCATTATTCTTTAGGGTGTATGTGTTCATTCTCCCATCATGAATCACATTCCTATCATATTGCCATGGTCTACCCAGCAATATATGACACACATCCATGGGAATGACATCACAAAGTATCTTATCATTATATCCTCCTATCTTAAATTCAACTAAACACTATTTAGTGACAGTTACCTGATGTCCCTTCTGTAGCCATGAAACTCTGTATGGGATTGGATGATCCATCGTCTCTAGCTCCAGCTTCTCTACCATCTCTGTAGAAACGAGATTATTTGTGCTACCACTATCCACAATGACCTTGCATACCTTGTCCTTGGTTTTGCAAGTAGTCCGAAAAAGTCTGGTCCTTTGGACTGAACTCTCCACCTCCTTCTCCAGTGTCAAAAGAGCTTTTCGAATCATCAACGATCTTCCTCCTTTAGTGTCTTCTACCTCAACATCCTGCCTCTGTGCTTCGGCGATGTGAGATTCTCCTCCTTATTTCTTTTTATCTAGACACTCATAAGACTTGTGTCCATTCTTTCCACATGTGAAGCATGTTATTACTCCACCTCTTCCTCTTCCTCTACCTCTAGTATGAGGAAAAGTATTATTATCATCATAATCTCCTCTCTACTCAGTATGATGTCCTCTCTATTCAGCATATCGCCCTCGTTGTGAGGTTCCACCTCTCTCAGTTCGAGTCTGAGGTTTCTTCCAGTCTTCCTTGGGCTTCTGATATTTGTCCTGGGCAAATGAATTGCCTCTGGGATGACTTCTACCTCAGCCTCTCTGACTCTTTTTTCGGCTCAGCTTCTCTTCCTCTTTCAGAGCCATCTGATAAGCATATTCCACCATTTGGATGGTTACCATGCTCATCTCATCCTGAATATCGTATCTTAGTCCATTCATATATCTGGCAACTTTTTCATCATCGCTTTCACGATGACCTGCCATGATGTTCAGCCTGTAGAATTATTCAGTGTATTCCTTTACTGTCATTAGTGTCTGTCTCATGTTCTACATCCTCCTTAATAGAGTAATTTGGTAATCTCTCGGGATGAATTTCACCTTCATCTTTGCGATCATTCTATGCCATCTTTTTATCTTCTGCTTGCCTTTGCAGCATCTGTCAGCTTGTAGTTCATCCCACCACAATGTTGCATGTCCTTTCAATCTTGTGATAGAATGCTTGAATTTCTTGTCCTCCTCGACATCTTCATAGTCAAAGTATGTGTCCAGAGCTCTAATCCAGTCTAGAAGCTCCTCTACATCCATATTTCCCTCATAAACTGGAATATCCATCTTCGCCCTTGCACCCATTCTTGCAATAGCTCTGATCAAATGTTCATTTGCTGCATCTTCAACTACAACTTCTTCTTCATGAACAACCTCAATCTCACTTTCGGAATCACTAAGATCCCCTGCACTTACTGTACACCTTTGTGTTATCTCCATGTCTTCAAGTCTAGCTCGTAGATCACGCATCTCTCTCTCCATGGCTGGATTAGTCATCTACCTGCCCCTTCTTCTCGACATTTCCCTATCCTCTAGATCGGGTGATTGTCTATCTCTTCTCCTCGGAAGCATGATGATCCTTTCCTTCTCTGCTATAGAAAGAAAAGAACCTTTCCATGCTCTGATACCACACTGATGACGTCGATGCGCGCAACCTCTCAATCCGTAGGTTGAAAGGTCCACGTCAACACAAGATATTTCCTTTACCACTAGCCCGAAGAACTCTAAATGGCTCTTCTATTTCCCTATCGGGAAATCTGCACCCACAAAAACTCTCATGGGATCCCCTCTTTACACTCGGGATATCGGACTTCACAACTTCGCAAATCCAGTGGTCAAGCATTGGTCCTTTGAATCCCTGAAACCCGAAACAGTCAACGCTGACCTTTCCTTTTCCTTTCGGGATTTTCCCTATCGCGATTTTGACGATCGAGATGTCGAGAAACTTCTCTCCCCGACTCTCGAATCCTGATTTTCCAAAACTCCAGTACACTCATGTGGTTGACCCTTCAATGCCACTTCACTTCATCGGCATTTCGGACTACGCAGTATCGTGGATCCTCATGCAGAAAACTTGGGACTTTACCCTGTGAAACTCTGAAACCATCAACTGAATTAACTTCTTGTCGAGAGTGTGCCACCTATCCACTTGCTGACCCGACTGTGGCCCACACAATACCCTTAGCCTTCGGGATATCATGTTTTGTGATTTCACAATTCTTGTTGCAAAGTTTACGAGACTTCCACCCACAAAACCCTGATATAGAATTCCACGCGTAAATCCAACGGCCCTTGTGGCTTGGATCTACGGTCCTACTCCTCCTGAGCTTAGAACCTTTCGCCACTTTCACCACAACTCCCCTGCTCCTCTATGAGATCTAACGGCTCACGGGACTTTGTGAATTCTCTTTAGAGAATTTCGACTGTCTTTTCTTCCTGATGATTTCTGCGAAATGAACCAAGTATTCCTTCGTGAAAACTTGTCCACCATCACGCTAACTTGCAACGCCTACTAAACACTTCATGCACAAACTTATTGTGCTTCTCTTTGGCGATTACTCAAAGGTCCTATACCTCCTGAGATTTCTCTTAGCGTCGAGTCTTAAAGAAGACTCTTGCGCACACTCCTTGCGACAACCTTCAAACACTTCCAAGTGTTGAATCCCTTCGACTATGTGCACACCTGCAGCAGCAGTCTCTAAATGTTTTTCTTAGATTCGCAACTTTGAGGCTTAACTTATCTTGTGCACTCCTTACATGGCTCCTGTGCCTGACTGCACTTCTGTGGAAATGAGAACAAAAGCTATCTCTCCTGAGCTTTCAGAGACAAACCTCTGAACCTTTTGTCAACACACTCCTTGCGGACACTTCAACTGCACTCCTTGCAGAAACTCTTGCTCAGATAGAGAAACAATTGAAACTCATTCCATTACCCTTTCCTCTCAGATTTCAGACATTCAACAAGAAATCATTCATACATAGCATAAAAGCAATTGCATGATAGAAAGAGTAAAACATTCATGAGCATAACATTCAAAGATGTATACACAGAGAATATATGAACACCATGAGCCTGAATCACAGCTTTCTTTGTATTAATTCATAACTTCTGTACATGGATTCTGCTACACATCTCTCTTCTTCTCTCTATTCTCTTCTTCCCAATGCTCTTCCCATAATGTTACAATACACAATGAGGGTGTCTATATCCCGTTTCCCTCTTGTGCTTTAAACTATCTAATCTAGAATTGAATTCTATCTACTTTACATTAACTACTATAAATGCCTTCTACCTACTAAGGATGAGAGCAAATCGCTCAAGGTCCAGTTACATTATGCAAGTGCACTCCTTCTTAACTATCTTATTTAATATGGTGCATCAATTTCAAGGTAATTTCAAAATTTTCATTGGCGCTTGTCCAGCTGTCCTTTGCTTTTGCGCTGGCTCGCTTGAGATGCTCCTGCATCACAAATTTACATTTGGACATTTTTACATACACTTGTTTTATTTGCAAAGTGTCCAACACTTTCTTTACATGCCTTACATGTTCTTTCCAAGTTCTACTGAAAATAAGGATATCATCTAAGTATACAATTACAAAGTCATCTAAGAATGGTCGAAATACATCATTCATTACACGCATGAAAGTTTTTGGGCAATTGCAAAGCCCAAATGGCATCAATAACCACTCAAATAGACCCTACTTGGTTTTGAAGGCGGTCTTCCATATATCATTCTTAGCAACCCTAGTCTGATGGTAGCCACTGCATAAATCCAACTTAGTAAAATAAACAACATTCTTTAATTGATCAAGTAAATCATCTATATGAGGAATAGGGTACCGATTTTTCACCATGATTTTGTTGAGATTTTAGTGATCAACACACATCCTTCATGCTCCATCCTTCTTCTTCACCAACACAATTGGAGAGCCACATGGAGAAGAGTTATTCCTTATGACTCCTTGGTATGGCAATTCTTGTACATGTTTCTATACCTCTACCATTTCCACAACTGACATTTGGTACATGCCCACATTTGGAAGAGGGGCATGTTGTTGGAGATGTATCTCATGCTGAATCTCCCTCTTGGGGGGAAATCCATATGGTTCCTGAAAGATATCATCATAGTTAGCTATAACACTAATTATTTCATCTTTACGTGAGGGATTCCATCCTTGGAAAGCATCAGCTGTCTCCACGTATTTTTCTCTCACGACCATGAGCACATATCTCTTATTAGTGTTGATAAGTATTTTCATCTTCCTTGCACTAACAATGGTTGAATCAAATTTCATACCATGAGCTATAATAATGTATTCCATCCCATATTTTGTGAGATGGTATTTGTTCTCATGTCTAAAGAATATTACATTTCTATCATAAATATATGCGCTTCCCAAAACTATTCCATATATATCGAGTGGGACGACATCCAAATATACCTCATCTATCAACTTTGAAGCAATGGAAAATCTAACTCCACATTTCTTGGTGACATGTATTTTTTCATTGTCGCACACCCAACCAAAAGCATAAGGTTTAGGATCATGTTTTTTTCTTAAGAGCAAATTTTTAACAATGGTTTCTGAGATTAAATTAAATTGAGAACCCAAATCAAATAGAGTATCAATCTTTGTGTGTTTAGATACAACTCTTATATGAAAAATTTTTCTTCTTCTTTCATTATCATGATATTTACTTGTAGAACTTGAACTAGTGTGAAAGGAATTTTCACCTTGTACTCCAATGGTTGTAATCCTCATTTCGTCTCTCAAATCAAAACCAAGGTCATGTTGCATTGTAGCAACCATTTTATGTTTCCCTTTGCCTCCAAATTTATTCGGTCTTAACTATGGATGTATCTTTCAGTAGTGTTCATCATCATGCCCATATTTATTGTAATGAGTGCAAGAGGGATTTCCTTCCTTGTTCTCTGTTGTCCCTATCTTCGTTTCCTTTCCTTTAGTTTTGAACTTGTTGTTTTGAAACTTGGTAGGTTTTTTTGTCTGATCTTCCTGTACATTCTTTCCCGTCTTTTCAAGGTGAGTCACTTGCACACACACCTCATCTATATTAGTGGGATTAAACAACAACAATTTTTCATGAATGTAACTGTGAAGTGCACCAATGTATTTCATCAAAGTCTCATGTGAATCTAAAGGAATATTCAATGCGAAAGCCTTTTTCCTAAATTCTTCTGTGAAACTTTGAACACTTTGACCTTTTCCCCATCTCATTTTTTTCCATTCCATCATGGATTTTTGCAAATAACCCAATGGATATAACTTCTTTATTAAAGCAGACTTGAATTCTGACCATGAAGAAAGAATCTTACCATTTTTTCTCCTATCCTGAATATTTCTCTCCCACCATACGAGAGATGTTCCTTCCAATCAAAGAGAGGCCAGTTGTACTTTCACTTCCTATTCCTCTGTCTATTTTATCCAATAATACATTTCAACCTGTCAAATCCAATTATCTAATCTTTTTGAATTAACTTCTCCATTAAACACGGGTAAATCAAATTTGAGATTTAGTTTCAACAATGGCCTTTTAAAAGAAAATTTTTGATGGGAATTAGAATAATGAGAGTGATGAGAATGAGAGGAAGAAGAAGAGATTGAACTTGAATATGAATATGGAGATTTAGGAGGACCCCCTCATTTTCCTTGGTTCACTAAAGCATCATCCTCTACTTTTGTTTCCTTCTTTTCCACTCTCTCTTCATAATATGCATACAATATTTCTACCATGTTTGACATCTGGTAGAAGATCTTTTAAAAATTATTCTCATCCTTGAAACGTCTCTCTTCATCCCCCATTTTCCTTCCTTGAGTTGCACATACAATCTCTGGGTTGAAAGTCTTAAGTTTTCCTTCACCTTCTTTGAGCTTGGCCCTAGTAAGCATTCACACTCACAATTCAAGTCAAAGAACACTATTATGATACCAACATGATCCATGATCTTTTATTCAATGACCATTATGTGAATTTAATTAAAGACTCTAAAAAAATCTTATGTGAAACAATAATAAAGAAGGGAGAAATATTAAGAAAAGATGAGAGAAATGAGCAAGAACACAACAACTTGATAACCAATATCATCCAACAATGGACTACATATATAGGCCCTCTTCAAAGTGGATATGATTTCTATTATCTCAGTAATAAATTGGCATAAATTACATGTATATAACACAAAAATTAAAATGGCCTAAAAATTTGTTGTTCAAATGCTGAATCAGACTCCATTCGTGGTGAGGAGTAGTGAAAAATTGACTATCAAATCTCCAAAATATGACATTTTCACCTCCAGGTCCCTCCTGGGCTCTCTACCATGAATTTCATGCCATTGAAATCCATACATAACCTACAATAAATGCCTCCTGCATAGAAAATATTTCATGTACTGTAACTAGGCATGGACCCATCGACTCGACGATAAACTAGGTTTATATTGAAATTTATGGGCAGACTTTACCAAGTCTGTGGCTTGAACCATTTTCAAGTGGATGTACTATTAAGAGTTTGTGGTTGGGGAGACCTAGGGTCAAACCCGAAGGCTCCCCTCCCTTTTTGGTATGATATGGTTCGTTATACATATAGTTGTAACAACTATGTGGAATTACCCTGGTCATTGAAAATATATATACCATATTTGTTCGTATAGTTCCAACCCCCCATCGAGTTTTAGTATCGTTGTTTGGATTTGGAAAAATATCCCTTGATGTGATTCCTACACAAAATATAGTTGTCGAACTTTTCTTAAATTCTTGTCATTGGAATGTGGGCCGCTGACATGGGTGTCCGTCGAGCCGGCCTTTATATTTTTTATTTTTTCGACCTCCGTCCCCCATTGGGAATTTAAATGGTGCCACATGCTACATGATGATTGGGCCACATGGTGCCCTACTATTCATCGAATATGACGAGTCACGAGCTAACTCAACTTCCACTTGTCTCAGTTTCTAGAGGCCATGTGGTGGCTCCTGGGTGGTTCCACATGTCACCTCATTATTGGTTCACTTGGCCACTGAATCTGCCAAATAAGCATGCCACATGGTAGACTATCATGTTGTGACATCAACACACTGATGTCAACATGACGTCACCTTGTACGGATGACTAATGACATCATCTATATGGATGTTGATGTCATCAGGTTGAATTTGACTTGGTTGATCGTAAATTTGACCAACCATATCTTCATCTAGACTCTATTTGAGGTGTCGTTTACATCATTGGAAAGATCTCGACAAGATCTTAGACTTGGTACCATTTTTCTAATATTTGAAGACTTTTAATTTTTGTCCTTTTAGATCCTCCTAGATCATGAAGGAAGATATAATTCCCTATATTCTCCAGCTCCAACTATAAGGAGGCTCCAATCCCTTGATTTACAAGCTCCAACTAGAAGGAAGCTCCAACTCATTGTATTCTCGAGATCCAACTAGAAGAAGACTCCAACCCCCTGATTTACATGCTCCAACCTGAAGGAACATCCAACTCTCTGTATTCTTCATCTCTAACTAGAAGGAAGATCCAACCCCTTAGTTTCAAGGAACCAACCTGAAGGATACTTCGATCTCTGTTAAGTACCTAAAACCAGATCTACAAATATACTTCAAGAATAACCAAGCATAAACCATAAACCATTCACCATAACAATGAACACAAGAAATAGAGAAAACCCTTGAGGTAGGGTAACACCATATATTAATCCTTATGGAAGGATAACACTCCTCAAGCAATCCTTGCTTGTACAATCACAATATTCTTCACTATGTTTCATTGCATTGCCTAGACTTATTTATATAGCTCTCTCTATATCCTAGGAACCTTCTAGAGAGCCTTCTCACATTTATTACATCCAACTACCATAGTGGGCCTTTATTAATATAGTGGACCTAGTCCACCTTACATTCAATGACCACATTCCCATATATTAAATGACTTCCACTAATAACGCATAACTACATTCCCATTGGGTACCTCCCTAGGTACCCCATATTACCTCCCTAGGTATACCACATTCCATCCCCCTTCACATGTTTTGTCCTCGAAACATTAGAAGAAACCGTACAATATGACCGGCTAAGCAATGTAGCCAACTGGTACCAAGTACGACCATCCATCCAGCCCAATGGAAGTCGAACGTGATGTCGATTTGCTACCTTTGCACCCTTATCTTTCTCTGCATCATGTCGTGGTTGCCATCTAGCTTGAACTCTTCCCATAGTGCTGGTAGTCCTCCATGCAACTCTTGATCGGTTTCCTGTTTGGTGCCCTGCTGGTGCATAAATGTGTTGATGCACATGCCCTTGCCTTGATGACGTTTTCATCTCTATATGATGTGGATGGCGATATACAACAACTGTAGGAATTTGTTCTTTTTTCTTCAAATCTGCAACACTTTGTGCCTT
>ML778014.1:767955-801332 GCA_009831015.1 Picea engelmannii | reverse complement strand
CCTTTAAAGTTCCTATGAATACATCAATCAAGTGCTCATCTGGAATATCGGTTACCTTTATATTCAATCTTTGGAAGTTCTCAATGTGTTCGGTAACTGAACCCTTTTGCTTGAGATTTATCAATTGGCTAAAGAAGGTATTGATCCTTGTATCCTCATAGTGTGCTATCATTTCCTCCATGAAAATTGTCCAAGTGACGATTGATTTGCGAGAACAAATCCATCGATACCATACAAATTTATTAGGTTCTAAATATAAAGAAGAAATTCGTACCTTTTGTGTATGTGGCACATTATGGAGATCAAAGAATTACTCCATCTGAAGTATCCATGTGATTGGGTCCTTGCCATCAAACTTCCTCATATCAATCTTAGGAACGTGGTTGGTCTTCAAACCAAAGTTGGAGTTTCTCCATTCTTGATTCACCTTCCTTGTGTCCTCATCATGAATTTCATGGGATGCATTTTCATTTTCAAGTGTCTTCTCTGTTACGAAAATTTTCAATACTTCCATGATCTCCCCTTTTAAACCATCTATCTTAGTATCCAACTTAGCTTCCATTGAATCCATCTTAGTATCCAACTTAGCTTCTATTGAATCCATCAACTTAGCTTCCATTGAATCCATCTTCTTTTGTAGTTCATTTATGTCCCTACACATTTCTTCACCTTCATCAAGAGTCCAATTAGGATTTTCTGGAGCCTTATTTGGTGTAGAAGGTCCCTTTTTCGGTGGCATGTTGGCTAAGTATCACTTTTGAATCTTGATTTTGAGGCGGTTCTGCTAGACAATATTTATTTTGTTCTATCTCCCAAGTTTTGGCCCTTCTGGGTATGAAACTTTCTTTTAGGTAGTTCTCTGATATTTCTTCTTTGCAATGCCACAGGTCTGATCAAAATTGGATGTGCCAAGTGGAATTTATGGTAACTTTCTCAAAACTTGTCGATTTTTGGCCTTTCCAGGAGATCTCACTTGTATAGCATGCTCGTCACAAAATAATTGATATCAAATTCTAAAACTTGCACCCAAAATACTATAGACTATTCACAATCCAATGAAACCGGTCCCACTCAATTTGGATACTATAGAAAGAATTTATGATTGTTTTACCTGGAACACCTTCTTGAGACTAGTCAATAGGACTAGTCAGATACCCTATCTTACACAAGGTGTATATACAAATTTAAGATGAACAAGAAGAAAAACTTGTTACCACAGATACCTTACTAATTTCTGTAAATGTCCTCTGGAGTTCAGGGTCTGAAACGTTACATAATTTTTTTTATAGAGAACATTCCGTAATGACTCATTTCAGGATGATTCTAGAATCCTATCTTGTATAGGATATATATCCAAAATTATAAGGCCTCAGGAGCTAAATTTTGAACCCAACGTACCTTGATCCATCTACTAAATATCCTCCAAGTCGTTCCTTCTGAAACATTGTAGAAAAAAAGTTATAGCGAAAATTCCACGGTCTCTCAGATGTAGCAGCGAAACCCCAAGACCTTGAGCTCTGATACCATATGTTAAGAAACAAACATGAATATAGCATAGAAAAACCTCAGGAAAATTACTCAACACCTTGAAAAATAGATAATTTCAGATAATAAGCCTCTTCCAAGGGGAAACCTCCTTTTACCCCACTTAAATGTTCAAGTACAAGATGATTCAAAATGAAAATGTCTCCTTGGTATATATAGGAGACTAGGAGGTATAATTACAACTAATGGCCTAAAGCTGACATAAATAAAATAACATTACTAATCTAATATGCCCTAATTAAGGGTTAATGAGCCAATATTAGGGCTTAACAGATAGAGTGCCCAAGCTACCCCAAAGACAAATATGTGGACACAATTTCCTAGATACCAACTGTCATGGACCTGCAATCGACCCCCCAAAAAATTCCAAGACTTGGTGCACCCAAGTGGTTTTGAAACCTACAGTCATGCAACACCACATTGTCTCAACCATAGTGGCTTGATCAACCTGCACCTACTGCAACCAAAATAGACCTCTTCCCTCAAAGTCTACCCATAACATTGCTTTAAGATAAAATATTTAGATGCACCAAGTCGACACCAAGTCTTACTCAACTTAGATTCTACAACAATCACACTAGGCCAACTACAACTTCAAATTAGTTTACAACAATATTTATACTTCGCCAATTCTAGCACTTAGGAAATATAAGTGTACGTGCAACCATAATGTTCAATACATAGAAAACATCCCCACAAGACAACACATGTGGATGGGTGGAACCCAATGCAGGTGCCTAAAAAATTTGTTATATATCTATATAAAAATGTTATATGATACAATGGGGAGCATGGCCTCCAACATGTAGTTCAATTATAGAATTTACAAAGAAACCAAACAACGTCCTCATGCCAAAATTGTCCCCAAACTTGTACAAACCAACCCTTGAAGCATCGACAATCCTACCTCTTGTAGGTCCTATTCCATATTCATCCTTTATATAGTCTAAGTTGACTTTCCATGCCAAACCCTTGAACAAGACTACCACATATCTCCTTGGATGACTCTTTCCACTTGCTTCCTTACTTCATGCCTTATTTTTTGTCTTGGCTCATTAGGCATCCTCATACTTATATGATCCTTTCCTTTCACTTGGCAAGTCACATAGTATCAAATGGAACCAAGTTCACCTCAAGACAATGTCCATCAAACCATCACATTCCCATCAGGTCCACCTCCAAGTATCTTAGTTTCATCCACACCTAGGTTGTTTGCATCCATATCAACTTCATCAAAGGAAACTCTAATAACATCCAAGGCATATGTTCTCGATGTGTCCACAATTGCGTTCCATAATAACTTGTGCTCGAAGGCACTTTGATTTCCATTTTCAAACCATAACTATGGATTTTCTAACTCCAACAATGTGCATAAGTCTAGGCACCCATTCTCATTAAGCCTCTAGCCTGCTTGTTCTCCATGCCCCACATCTCTACATGAAAGGGTACTTGCATTAACCTTCGTTTATCTCTTAGACAAGTTTCCCCAACTACTTTGTTGTGTCCAAATTGTCTTTCTCTACGGAGCATGTATTTGCATTGATCTGGTAAAGTTTGTACCCTATCATGTTTGTTTTAATAGTTAGACCAAATATACCAACCACTATAATCAAATCCGTTTTGCTTCCTATTAAATATAGTTTATAATTAAACTTATTTTCATTAAAACCTCATTATAAATCCTAGGAAATTTTAATAAAACTTGAAGTAACGTACTTATATGAAATGGTCCAATAGTAAATTCCATCAAAAATATGGAAGAAAAGTTTGAAAACCAAGAAAAATTAACATAGTAGTTTCACACAATTTTTTTGAAAGGGAGGGCAGTCAGAAGGGTGAGATGAGATTGGGGATGTAAGGATAGGCCAAAAGTAAATGTCATGAAATTATCCTTCTAAAGGGATGACTCTAAGACATTAGGTGATTCTCCTAATCATGGAGAAGCTCGAGGTGGATTTCTTCATCGGGGATGCCATGGTAGGATATTGGGATAAATTGCTTGACAGAGTTCAATTTGGAGGTACCAGTGCAAGGCTTTTTATATCTATCAAGCAAGTTCCAAAGTTTTCAAAGGTTTTATATCTTTCGATATCGAAAAACTAAAAATCACAAATATGTTTTTTTTTTTTAACCATATTTTTTTTTATCAATTCAATGATCTTTTGATATCTGCAAATCTCTTTTTGTTATTCTCAAAACTTGTGGTGGTTCACTATGAACATCAATGTCAAACAAAATGGGATAGTAACATTTTAAAGAGTGATATGCCGCCTCAAATTTTTTGATACAAAAATCACTAAGATATTTAGATTATAAATAATATTTTTAAGTAGCAGCACCATTTACTCCAAGGTATGCTATTATCCAGAGCCATTCAAGTGCCTTAACTTTGGGGTTTTCTTTCCCCTCTTTAACTTTGTTAAATTTTTTCTCTTTAATAGTGATCATTTTCTCATCAGCATATTAATATATGTCACTTTAATACCATTTTTTGAGGTTCATGCATATTAATATATGCCACTTTAATTTTTTTTCCTAGGTATGTCTATATAAACACTTTTTCAACAAAGTAAATTTTCAAAGCCATGTCTTAATTTCACACAAAACAATAGGAAAACTAATGCCTAGGAAATTACAAGAAGGTTGAATTTTTGCTTATTAAATTAACAATAACAATAAAAATTTGACAAGTATGTTAATGTTTTATGCATATTAATATATGCCACTTTAAATTTTTTTTCTAGGTATGTCTATATAAACACTTTTTCAGCAAAGCAAAATTTCAAATCCATGTCTCAATTTCACACAAAACAATAGGAAAATTAATGCCTAGACAATTAAAATTAAAAGGTTGAATTTTTACTATTAAATTAAGAATAACAATTTGACAAGCATGTCAAGAGTGCATAATTCCCTTTCTTATAATAACTTCTTATAATAACTAAAGGGAATAATCACTCTCCATTTTAAACCAACATTATCCTCCTCATCCAAAAGGTCTCATGCAATAAATATATCTTTTCTATAATACCTCTCTTTCATTGTGTTCATGTAGAGTCATATAGAAAACATCTTAGAAGTCCAATCAAAATTTGCATTGAGTAAAAATCTATCAATAGATATTTTAAATAACTAATCCATGTCTTTCTAATTCATTATCCACCAAAATCATGAAGCTTTATTGAGTTGTAAAGAAAATAACTTGGGCGTAAAGAAAATAATTGCATGCACATAATTCACTCTTCCATTTTGTACAATTATACCAATTTTCATAATGCAAATATTCAAGTAAAGATATTGAATCCAAATAACACATTCATGCATATCTATTGAATACAAAAGATATCAAACAGAGAATCCAAACAACACCATCTTAATGAGAATTCTAGATATCAAATATTTTTCAAATTGTATTAGAATGAATAAAATCATTTACAATGATAAATTAACATAGAGTATAATAATTGTCAAATACACTCTGAATCTGATTTTAATAAACCCACTCACAATCAAAATTTAACATGAATACAAGAAAAAGCATTATGAAATTTCATAATGTGAAATTTCATAATATCATTATGTATGTATGTTGTGTTTTAATATGAAAATATAAATTGGAGAAGGTTATAGGTATTTATGTTTAAATAAATGGGTATTAATCTTAACTAAACAATTTTAGGAAGTGTCCCCAAACTCTAATTTACCATAAAAACCAATAAAATGAATCTAATAACTATATAGAGATATAAAGCAATCAGCATTCCAGATTTAAAAGTAGAATGATTATTTACATTGATAGGTCAAAGTACTTCTCAAATATATATCTAAATTTAATCATTGTCTAACATTTTTTCTAATGCACTTATTTGGGTACTTTTTTTTTTGGTTAAAAGTACTTTCTAAAAACCATTTTTGAACTAAACATTTTCACATGGCAGAGGTTTTCCTATCATCTCACCATCTCAAAACCATAAAACCATAATCTATGTCTATCCTATACAAAATCAAAACAACCATAACAAATTTTAAATATAGTTTTGAATTGATTCCATATTATACCAAATTTGTAATCTACATAGCATTCCATCCAAACCACCTCTATCACATTTCCCTAAAATTTTCTAAAAACAACTATGTTACTATTTCAGTAAGAATATCTTAATTGCATTTTAAATGGAAAATAATTATAAATTCTCCGAAGTAGATTTCATACACAAAGAGTATGGATGCAATTAGCAAGAAACAACATACCAAGTTTCAATACTATTTCTAAACAATAAAACATACCAACTCCATTTATTTAATAAATCTCAATAAACCAAAAAATTACATTCTGTAATATCTGATGATTGGAAATACTCACTTACAAACACCATTTGTTTAATAAAATAAGTAAACCAAAAATATGGATTCTGTCATATTTAAACAAAAGCATGGATTGTATTATATTTAAACCAAAAACATGAATTGTGTTATAAATAAACAAAAAATAAGTAACTTACAAGCTCTGTTTATTTAATAAATTTCAAAAAAAACACATAATTGATGATGATCACCAAGAAACACATAATTGATGATCATCATCAATCACTTGCTTTTTTGAATACTACATACAAGCAATCCATTCTCATCTTCAACTATTACAATACGATCTCTAGAGATATCTCTTTGTACCGTAGTATTATTAGCAGGACCAACCAATGAAGGGACAACAGAATTGCAGGCAAAACTAACATCACTCTCACTAACAGAATTGCCTGTTATCTTGTCATTCGCATCGTTATTTATATTTTGAGAGTTGCTGCATTTTCTATGTTTAAGATATTTTGCTCCCTCCTTGAGAACCGGGTGGCTTGCAATGCGATCAAATCGAAGTAGGAAAATGTTTTCACAATGAACTTGAGCACTTTGTTCCACATTAGGCCCGGCAAGCCATCGAATCTGAAATTTACACATGCAGTTATCTTCACCATTTACACGAATATGTTTGGAACGATCTACCTGCAACCAAATACCTCTTACTTGTTACTTTCAGGACAAGACAACAGGAAAAAACAAAGACTTAAACCTATTATTATATGGTAAGTAACCATGACTGTCAATAAATATATATATCAAATAATTTAATGGAAAAAAGAGTTAAACCTATTATTATATTATATGGTGAGTAACCATGACTGTCAATAAATATATACAAATAATTTAATACCTCTGGTTACTGGATAGCGAATTATCTCTGCTTTACCTATTATTATATATTGAGTAACCATGACTCCCAATAAATATATATTATTGAATTATATATATATGAATGAGATACATTATGTCATATATGTTCTGCTAATAAGATAAAATACAAAACATTGTTAAGTTAATAAAATTCACTGAAAGACAAACAACTACTAAATAGATAACATTTGATTAAATAAAATGCAAAACAAAGTGATTTAGTTAAGAGATAGTTTATACTCACAAAACATTGATAAGTTAATAAAACTAAATGAAAACAAACTACTACTAAATAGATAACATTTGATTAAATAAATTGCAAAACAAATTGATGTATTTGAAAGATAGCTCATATCAAAAACAAGATTAATAGCAATTGATTAAATAAATTGCAAAACAAATTAATGTAATTGAAAGATAGCTCATAAAAAAACAAGATTAATAACAATTGATTAAATAAATTGCAAAACAAATTAATGTAATTGAGAGATAGCTCATACCAAAAACAAGATTAATATAAGCTTTAAGTCACTGCCCTATACATAGTAATTTGAAATAATTTTAAATGTGTTATGTACACAATACCTTGAATTTTTTATGATTTGTTGTTCAATTCACTCTGTTGTTTTATATGTTACTTATGGTATAGTGAATCACATAGGCATGTGGACAAAATTCAATTAGGAAAACACAGTCACATGTTCATGTTCCTTCGAATTAGTACAAATGTTGGTGAATCTTATCGAAATATCAGTCATGCCTAGTGATAATTTAATAAACCAGATTAGGGGGTTGTCCAGGGTGGACCCGAATTTGATAGAGGATGAGAAGGCCTAGTAAAATCCCTTTGGTTGCTCAATGTGCACTTCCTCATGTATGATACCATTTAGAAATGTGGTCTTCACGTCCATCTGATGGATCTCCATCTCTGCTGCAATGGAGATCACTTCTCTAATTGAGATATATCTAGAAACCAGAGCGAAGGTCTCGTTATAGTCAACTCCCTCTACCTATGAGAACCCTCGAAATACAAAACAAGCCTTGCACTTCTCAATTTTTCCATCAACAACATACTTGATTTTGTAGAGCCACGTAGAAGTCACCACCAACTTCCCCTTAGGTCTGAGAAATACCTCTCAAACATCATTCTTCCTGATGGAATTGTACTCTTCCACCATCGCATCCTTCCAAACCTTCTCACATGCTACCTCCTCAAAGGTGGAAGGCTAAAACTAAATGATGTTGCTCACCATCACTAAATAGCTACAAAATATCTCTGAAGGTTTTATCTCCCTCATAGTATTCCTGGGATTCCCCATAGATCCTTGAGCTTCCTTCAAGGTGTCATGTAGCCATTTAGGATGCCTCTTCCCTGAAGTATCATCCTGTGGATGGAACTCCTCCTCCTCAATCCTAATACCTGATGATGATCTCGAGGTTGTCTGAGAAATAGGGGACTGAGAAATAGTACCATGTGAATTGGTAACCCAAGGACCAATAATTTGTGACCATGTCACCTATGGACTAGTATCCCTTGAAGTAGATGGTTCTGAACTCTATGAAATAGTACTCTACAATGGACTCACTTGAAGTTGAGGAGTCTGTTACTCCCCCTTTTTAACATCCAATGACCTCCTAAAGGCTCTATTCTCCTCAAATATCACATCCCTTCACACAACTATCTTCCTCAAAGAGGGGGATGTATATGCAGAAAGCCTTTGAATTATCGCTATACCCAACAAAGATGCCCATCTTTGTCCTGGGTTCTAGCTTTATCCTCTTCTCAGAAGGGACATGTGAATATGTAAGGAACCCAAAAATCCTGAACTTCCCAAACTCATGCTTCTTCCCATAGAAATCCTTCTCATGAGTCTTATCTCCCAAGACTCTGTGTGGACTCATGTTCTGCAGATAAACTATTGTGTTGCATCCCTCAACCCAAATAAAGACTGGTAGCCCTTGATCATGTAACATGGCTGTCACAACCCCAACAATGTCCATGTTCTTCCTCTCAACAACCCCATTCTGTTGTGGGTTGTAGAGAACAATCAATTCTCTCTTAATGCCTTCTCTTACACAAAATTCATTGAACTCATTGGAGGCATACTCACTCCCATTGTTTGATCTCAACACTTTGATTTTCTTCCTTGTTTTTATCTCCACAAGAGCTTTGAACTCTTGGAACTGCTTGAATACCTGTTCTTTGTTGTTCATGAAGAAAATCCAAGACTTCTTGGAGAATTCATCAATGAAAATGACATAATACTCAAAACCACTCAAATATGAAGAACACATAGGACCATATATATATGAATGAATCAAATAAAGAATACCTTCTACTCTATTATCACTGCTTGGAAAATAAGTCTTGGTGTACTTCCAAAGAGCACACCCCTTGCACACCTCCTGGTGCTCTATGATGAAGTCTCGTATCCCCTGTAACAATATCCCTCAATATATTCAGATCCCTATGATGCAAATAGGCCATCCTCTTATGCTATAACTCACAAAGGTCATTGTTATTTGTATTATGCATCAATGCTCTAGTTGGATGTAACATGAGCTTGTACAACTTCTCATTTCGATCCCAATCACTTTGGCCAAAGTGACAATGTATCCCTTAAGATACAATAGAACATGCCCATTAAAGAACAACACCTCATATCCCCTATCCTCAATAGTGGAAATTGAAATCAAGTTCTTCTTCAAACTTGTAACATATAGGACATATCTTAACAACATGAGAGGTAGAGACTCCCTTTGAAATGATATTGTCCCACTACCAACTTCCTTGACCACTGAGTCATCTCCAAGCACCACCTCAAGATCTGAAATCTTTGTAAGATCTATGAGAAACTCATGAACACATGTCATATGGCGAGAGGATCCACTATCATTGTACCAAATATTGGTAGGTGATGCTCTAGAAAAAAGACACACCAAAAACAAATACTCCTTCTTGAACCTATGGGAAAACTCCTCCACATTTGCTAAAGATGTAGTCTATTTCTTCTTCTTATTAGGACATTATCCATCATAGTTCCCAAACTTATGACATGCAAAGCACTTGAATTTTCTTATGTCCTTCTTCCCTTCACCTTTCTTCTTGTTCCCACTCTCAGAACCCTTCTTGGACTTGTTCTTTCCTTTAGTTGCAAGTGCCACATTCTCCTCTTAATTACCCATGGATGAACTCCCCTTCACATATCCTCTTCAATTTTCCTCCTATATGAAGTCATCCCAAAGATGATCCCACTTGGGAATATTTTTCCTTCCAACAATTCCCTCAACAAAGACAACCCATTGTTTGGTCACTCCATTCAAAGTAATCCTCACAAGTTCATTGTTAGCAACAACCTCCCCAAAAACACCAAGTTCATCCCTCATCTGAGCTAGCTTTGTAAGATAGGTGGAAACACTTTCAATCTTGGTCATTTTAATGCTTTTCAGTTTCTCCCTTAATACCATTTTCTGATTTTCATTGGAACTTTGGTAAAGTTTGGTTAAGGAGTCCAACATCTTATAGGCATTGGATTTCTTGGTCACTTGTAGAATCACATGGTCCTTAATGGAATCAATGATAATTATTTTATCCTTAATATTCCTTTTAGTTTAGGCAACCAAAAGAGTAGCATTTGTAGGCATTGTCACATGATTTGTTTGTGTGTTCTCTACAATGTCCCGCAAATCACATTCTTGCAGAAGCAACACAATACTATTCTTCCATGAGATGAAATTAGTAGCTTCATTCAATTTGTCCTCAAACCTCAAACCAGTGGTCACTGAACCTCTCAACTGAAACACAAGCCCAAAACTTTCTACTTTGTGAAGTACCTCACTCCCTCAACAAATTATTTGTTCTGTGTGTCTGATATATTTTTGCTCTTTCTCACTTTAAATCTCTAATACCATGTAGACAAATCAGACCCCAACCCGGTTTCAAGTCTCAATGAGACACTTCATAGTTTAATGCTCAACCCGCATTGCATTTTATGCTACAAATTAGTTAGCATAAAATAAATAACGCATCACACATAACACATAACACATGAAGTTTGCTACAACCAATAACCAGAAATAAATGGACACCCCAAAATATAAACACAAATATTTTTTGTCAAAACAAGACCCTGGAAAAACCCGCAAGGGGAAAACCCGTGAGAAAGGGGAGGCTTTTTATTATTCATAGCTCAGAGATAATTTTTTTACAAGAGTCATCTTCAACAAATAAAATTACAGACTTATCTCTTTTTTGTGCCCCCACATAGCATAGGAAACCATGCCAATCAATTCCTCGATTTATGTGCTCAGAAATCCATACAAGGTACGGTTGTCACAACATTAAATGTTGTATAGTCTACCTCAAAATTCATGCATGTATTATGAAAATAAATTCCATAAATTTGTGGTTGTTGTCCTCCTCGATTTTTGTGCCCAAAACATCCAGAAATTTGTGCAACCAAGTTCCTAGATTTCTATGCCACTTAAATACTATACGACCTACTCAAAATCCATATTCTAAGGTTTTTTCTTGTTGTACCTTTGTCTCGATTTGCATGTTGTACTCTTTTCTTGAAAATAGTGCCACTTTTAGCAAGTTCTCCCTCCTCCTTAGCTCAACTTCTCTCTCTCAACAATCTCCAAATGCTCATGAAGAATTCCAAATGAAGGGTGCGTCAATCCCTAAGTCAACTCAATGAGGGAATATGAAGAGTCTTATGATCCAATGGTGGAGATTTCATTAGATCAATGGTGGTGATTAAAAGTTTCTTTAGTCACCCACTTCATGAAATTTCTCTAAAGTCACTTTTAATTTTATCTCTCATAAAATTAATTCACTAGGAACCACAATTGACACTTTCTCACCCCTAGGCTCTTAAGTTGTGAGAAACACTTGTCCTTGGTACTTTCTAATTATTTAAGAATTGACAAATAAAATATCTTTCAAAAAAATGGAATAACTCAATTATGTAATTGTTTCTTATGGCACTGGTTTTTTCTTAATCATGACCATAAATTTGATTATAAGAAAACTGTGACCATGAATATCAAATGACATTCAGAAATAGGTTGGTTTATGGTCTCTATTAAGTGTCTTGCAACACCAACAGAGGGCACCCAACTCTTTATATTCCACACATCGATGAACTAGTCATTAGGTCAATATTCCAATGCATAAAATAACTTATCACATGGCCTCATCCCAAGTTTCTATCATGCATGTGGTGGTTGGCACAATTAAATCATCACATAAGCCAAAAAACTTCCTAGGAATGGAAAGTCACTCTAGGTCATGAGGGTGGCCAACATAGAAAATTAATTGGAAGAGGTTTTGCTTGTTGCAATTGTTTTCAATGACGAGCTTGGCTTACAACCACATATGATTTTGTAACATATTTGATGCCAAACCCAAATAGATGTTTTTGTAACGTATCTGATTCCAAACTCAAATGGATGACTCACACATAATCAATGAAATCTCTCAGGTCGATAGTGGCTATTTATTGACACGGCTTAACGCCCCAAAATGGTCGCGAGAGGTGTGACAAGAGAGGGAATGCTTCAAATCTGAAGGTGGGCGCTCAATGCCACGCCAAGTCTAGTGAGTGAAAGATGAAATTTGGGTTATGTTTCTACCAACAAGTTAGATTTCTGTGATCTCTCCAAACTCACACCAATATGCATTCATGTAGCTGTAGAATGATATAGAGTTTTAATTGTCACTCATTAGAGAGTTTCCACGTCTCCTCTCTCTTAATTAAAAAAAAAAATCCATAATGTCTAACTATGGTAGCTTGCGTTTTTTTTTTCCATCAAATGATCATTCCTTTACCCAATAGCCCTCTCACAGAGATGAGCAATGAATGGTGTATCCGTTGCTAGGGTAAAATAGTGGGAGCGTGGGACAGCCAGACAGGTCGTGGGAAATGTTGGATTGTGGAGAATGAGCTTGTGGACTCTCCTCTAGCACGAATCTCTCCTAAGCTAGGGATCATATGAAAGTCATGGAAAGAAAGAAAACAAACACGTGGGGTCTCTTCCTTCAAGCTGGGGTTCACCCACTATGCTTTGACAGCAAGAAAAAACATGTGGATGGGCTCTCTTGTTCTAGGATTTCCACAATATTTGGATGACAACAAAAAATTGAACACTAAGTATATCCTCTCAAACCAGGGTGAGAAGAATTGTTTTAATTGTAGCGTAGAAAAGGTTACATGAGGGTGCAATGGATTATGGTTTCATTCGCATTCAAAGAACATCCCCAAAAATCTCATGGACTCCTAGAGGGATGGGTAAAATTGTGGTTGAGTGTGGGATGTAAGAATACATTCTTTGGGACCCTTAGGAGAAAGGAAAGGATTCTTAGCATGCATATTAGGGAGTTATTGTTGGAACACTCAATACATCCAAAGGTGAGTATTACTAGCTGAAAGTGCATTCACCATTACCAATGTACTCACACTCAATAATGAAAACAAGATGGAACAAGTTTCTCTACATCCCCACATTAAGATAAAGAGAAGTCATTCAAATTATAACTAGAAATCTATAATAAAACATAATGGCTAATTTAATCATACTCAACACACAAAGAGACAAGATTTTTACCTTGGAACCCAATTGGGAAAACTAGTGAAATGGAGCTCGGTATTCGTCTTCTTCAAGTATGCAAGTTTTTACAATGTTTTCCTCCTCCTTGGCCAAAAATTCCTTTGAGTATGAGAGAGAGTGAAGAAATAGGGAGAGCTAGGGGGTAAGGGAAGGACAACAATGATGACTCTTCACTTTTTGTTCTTTAGTCTTCTCTCATTTTCATTTTAATTAATTTTCTTTAACTTTTTAGTTACATCGTTATTTAGATTATTCCACGTAAACTTTCATTTTTTAAGGTGGATTACATAATCCATCTTTATAGTCAATTTGTTTTGGAAGTACTAAGTCTTATCCTCTGTTCAGTCCGGATCCATTTTGGATTGCACCTTCCCATTGAGAGGATTTTTGGTTTTCAAAAGATCTAGGAAACGAGGTTGTCTTCTTCTATGTAATGTGGCTATGATGTTGGATCCTAGATACAACTCTAATTATACCTTTGACTCTAACTTGTAGCTCCATCTATTGGCTCTGATCCTAAGCTATGGCTCTAGCTGTGGTATTGGCTCTCTTGTTACTGCAATGTCCCAATCTTCTCACTTACTCTTATCTTTGAGAAATCTTTGAATCTGATCTCTATACCCAACTCTCATTCCCATCTCCCTCTATGCCTTAGAGATAATCAATATTGGTTACCAACAGGGCCAAATGGAATGTTGGTCTATTCAGTGTGAACCCAACATGCTACCATCAGACAAAAACCCATCAAGTGTGGTTGCATTCCCATGCTAAACAAATATTTGGTGCCTACACATGCTTGCAAGGCACATCATGAAGTCCTCAATAAATCCTCTATGGTCATTGACCTCCATGCACTTATCTACGTAAAAACTCCACGATGGGGCTCTTCGGATGCAATATCAAAAAAGAATTTGGTTTAGGCTACTCTCAACATCAATCTGTTATCCTTTTTCTTTGTTTTTCTTCTCTCATGTGTTGCTATATCCTTGGACAACTTATGTCACTTGAAATGGGGATGTAGGAAAATCTTCATCTTCTTCATTCTTCACTTTCCACACCCTTTTCCTGACCATGGGGTTTCTGGAGTGAAGCTTTGGGTGAAGTCACCAACACTTAATTTCCCAATGTCCACTCAAATTGCAGTGGTGGAATACATTTTAGTTGTTGCTACAAGGAATTCTTGACATAGTCATGCTTTCAATGTGCCTATGTGTATGCTATTGGATTATAGAATCCTTTCTCCATTCAAGTTCTGAAAACAATCATCCTTGCGGAGCCTGTCTTGCTTCTTCTAGCAGGCTCCCTCATAATGGCCTTTATTTTTGTAATGTGAGAACGTATTTTCATACCGACAATGTCTATGGTATGGACTTTTTTCTTGTAGCAGTGACACACAATAAATTTCTTGTTTGACTTAGACCTCCTAGCCTTCTTCTTCTTCTTTCTTTCATAGATTGTCTTATTGTTGTCTCTAAGTGCGTGTGTGGGCTGAGTCTGGGACTCCTCATTGTTTCTCTCCTTCAATATACCACACATTTGAGCTGCTAGTTCGATGACACCTTCACTGAATACTTCTACTCCTTCTCTTGATGAGAAATCCAACTCCAACATGCATTTTTCCTTTAAAATAATGGTTTTCATGGTGATGACATTTTCACTTATTCCATAAAATCCTAGGCCTTTATGCTTGGCGTAGGGGGTGATTATGATGGGGCTCAAGATACCTTATCTCCTCTTGCCTATACCTTTTACATCATAGCCCAATTTCTTTAGAATTTTAGAGCCAAATCCTCTAGTATGATTCACGAAGATGCTCTTGATAGGTGTCTATGAAAGATGAACATACCAAGGTAGCCTTAGTCATGGTGCTAGAATCTGCAATGGAAATGAAATTTTTCCTTGCTCCTCTGTGCTTTTGGACATTTGGTTGAATCCCTTCCAAGTTCTTCTCCTTCTCTACCACTTCTTGTTGCAACCACGTCATCATCTATCTGAACCTATCCTCTTGCCAATTATCCATACCGATGACCTTCTCACCAAGGTACACAATGGCTGTCCCAATATGTTTTGACTGTTATGAGGGAGTCTTTTCCTTTTTTTAATTTCTTCTTTAGAAATGGAAACAATTTTGAAGAAGTCTCCATGTGCTTCTCCAACTATGCCATCCTCTAGTTAAACATATTAACCTAGGCCTTCAACCTCTCATTCTCTTCTCAAATCTAGACATTGCTAGCTTGTAAATATTCCAACTTATCTATTCTTGGTTTTCTCATGTTGCAGTCTACAATATTTTGTTCACAGTTCTGGAAAAACCTTTCTCGATCAAGTATGCAACCTCAATCTGATACTATATGATCTGTAATCAATGAGCTCATATCCCACTCACTTCACCAACACAGATACAAGTGGGTGTGCTCTCCTTGTTCTAGGGTTTCCAAAATATTTGGACACCAACAAAAAAATTAGACAAGGTTACTGGAGGGCGCAATGGATTATGGTCTCATTAGTAATAAGAGAACATCCCTAACAATCTCATGGATTCCCAGAGGCATGGGTAAAATCATGGTTGAGTGTGGGATGGAAGGATACAAGCTTTGGGATGTCGAGGAGCAAGGGAAAATTTCTTATCACACTCAAAAGGGAGCTATTGTTGTAACTCTCAATGCATCCAAACATGAGTATTACTGGTTGAAAGTGTATTCACCATTACCAATGTAATCACACACTCAATAATGAAAACAATATACAACAAGTTTCTATACATCCCCTCATTAAGATTAAGATAAGCCATTCAAAATATAACCAACAAGATATAATAAAACTTAATGGCTAATTTAACCATACTCAATACACAGAGGAACTAACTCAATGAGATAAGATTTTAACCCTGGAACCCAATTGGGAAAATCAGTTGAATGGAGCTTAGTTTTTACAATGCTCTCCTCCTCGGCCAAAAATCCCTTTGAGTATGAGAGAGAGTGAATAAATAGGGAGAGATGAGGGGTAAGGGAAAGCCAACAACCATGGCTCTTCACTTCCTAGTCTTTAGCATTCTCTCCTTGTCATTTTAATTATTTTTCTTTAACTTTTTAGTTACATCATTATTTGGCTTATTCCATTTAAACTTGCATTTTTTACATGACTTACATAATACATTCTGATTGTCAATTTGTTTTGTAGGTACTAAGTCTTATCCATTGTTCATTCTGGATCCATTTCAGATCGCAAGTGCTCATGAAAAATTTAGACTTTATAGTATTAAAGTATGCACAATCTAAGTTGAAGAAACTTTGAATTCTATAAAAAAAAATTGTTCTAGGTTAACAAAAGAGATTTGAACTTTAAAACTTTGTTCTAGGCGACCAAGAGAGATTTGGACTTGAATGATATTTAATAGTATTAAATGTTTTCTATTCAAATACCACGATTCAAGTAAAAACATATTAAAATTGTATTTTAAGAGACATGGCTAATATTTTTATCATAACCACTAATTGATATGCTACTAATTTTGATTATGCATGCTACCATACTAGTTGAATCATAGGTGCTTTAATAAGATAATTGTGGACTCGTAGGTGGTTTAATAAGACAACTATGGATAATTTTCTTAGATGTGGAATTCTCTAATAGCCACCCATCACGTGTGACCTCTCTCAGTTTACTATCTATGTAAACATGCATCAATCTATGCACATGCATCTATACACTTTCTATGTAAACATAAATCAATCTATGTGAATGCATCTATACAATTGTATGCTTTTGCTAATCCTCCACCATCCTCCACAGGCCTCTCTACCTGCTTATGGTGTTTCTTCATGGAATGCACATAAATTTAGGCCTCTCCACCAGCTTATGGTGTTGCTTCAAAATTCCATTGGAAATCTACAAAATTTAACCTCTTTGAACTTGGATTCGAATTGACTCTCTGGAAAGCATTGGAAACTTGTCTCAGTTTTCTGTCTTGATACTGAAAAACAATACACTCTCATGGGAGATCTGAAGAAGGTAATGACTCTACATATATCAAAAAATTCCTTTATGGGTAAGATTCCTTCCTCATTAGCAGATATGTGAATTCTTGTAGAGTTGTTGGCAAGTAACAATCGTTTGAGCTCAAACACTCCAAAATAACCAGGATATTTTAGTTTTGTCCCAAATTTGGTTCTGTACCAAATCAAACTCACAGGGAATATCCCCATATTCTCGAGTCCTTCCATCTTGAAACTCTTGTTCTGGTAAACCCATATTCTCGAATCCTCCCATATTGTATCTCTTGTTCGGGTAAAAAAACAACATATCCGGTGAGATCCCCGCCTAGTTAGGAAATCTTCCAAAACGCCACTCGTTGTATTTATCGTTCAACAATTTCAGAGGTCGATTACCCAATTATTTTTGTGGGAATTCAATCCTTGATTATGTTTTCATTTCAAAGAATAAGCTTACTAGTAGAATACTCGAATCATTGGATGATATGCCAAATATGGAATACCTTGATCTGTCAAGTAATCAACTAGAGTGAACCGTTCCCAAGGAGATGGCCCAAATGAATAATATGAAGCAATTGAATTCATGTTGAGCAATGAGAGCGGAAGAATCCCTCTAGTCTGAGTGCTAAAGAAAATTATCATAAGGTGCGGAACTAATGGAAGCGAGGAATGTGAAACTTGTCTCTAGCTTTTTCTCTCTATTCGAAGAATAAGGTGGCTCTATCTCCCTATTCCTTGGCTTTGAATCAATCCTAATTCACATTTTTATATCCTCTCACAGTTGTTGTTGTAGGAGCCCCGAAGAAGCCCCCTACAGGGATCTTCCCAAAAAAAATATCTGGATCTGGCGTAGCTGAAAATTATGATTGGATCTGGCGTAGCTGAAAATTGTGATGCTTCAATTCTAAGCAAGGAGTAGTGGGAGTTGAGCTAACCGAGGAGAGGTGAGTATTATTCTCTCATTATTATATTATATCCTAGGAGGAGCTTGGGAAGGTGTGGTAGGAACCGAAGAGAGATGGTGTGGTTGTTTACCTCAATCAACAAACACAACTGCATGCCTCAACAGATCCACAAATTCTTCAAGGACGGTGATGCGAGGAGGGATTCTTCAAGGACGGTGATGCGAGGAGGGTGGGTATGAACTTGATCATGCCCACGACCCATTTTAATTGAATATGCGTTTTTCCACGATGAAAATGGGTGCAACTTGTTGGTTCTCCTACTGATGCACCTGGAACTCATGCTACTTATTACCGAGAATTATATGAAGATCTTTGATTTGTTTGCTGAAATAATGAAAAAGAAAAATGGTTACAAGACTGGCTGCAGAAGAGACTAATAAAGTTAATAAAAACCCAATATAGTGTGACATTGTGCATATTTGCAACTTAAAAAAAATCTTTAATAAAAGAAGAATGAAAGTAAATTCTTTAATAAAAGAAGAATGAAATGAAAATGAAAATAACTTTAAAAAAATTATATATTAAAGAAGAGTGAGAGTAATGAAAATGAAAGTATTTGTCCTTATATTTACCTAGCTTTCTACTAAATTGTAAATTTCTATGAAAGCAAACCCTCTAACTTTGCCTAAGCTACTGTCAATGAAAATGAAAACGTAATCTGACCTTCTCCAAGCTAGCATCGAAATACTTATACCCAGCGTCTTCAACGGGGCCTCCATGTTCAGCGGGTGAATAAGAGACTACCAGCGGCCACCCTGGAATCAGTTTTCCACACTCATTATCTTTGAGCTGCGTGGGTGGAAGACGGAAATTAGCATACAGATCCTCGACAGTTCTCAACTCTGTTAACGCCAATTCTTCGTCGCTTTTCTCTGGCAAACATTCGTAGTGGATGCCGAGTTTTGCACCCTGAAGATATACGGAAACAAGGTACCATCCTTCGTCTCCGTTGCCGGGCTTGTAGTGAAGAAGAACACTCTTCTCCTTCCTGCTGTTGCGGTTCATGTCCATGTTGATGTCGAGAGGGACGTTTAGGTTTTGGTTTCAAATGTTTTAATAAAC
The DNA here is from genome assembly GCA_009831015.1 of Picea engelmannii. NCBI lineage: Eukaryota > Viridiplantae > Streptophyta > Pinopsida > Pinales > Pinaceae > Picea > Picea engelmannii. The sequence continues at coordinate 781,927 of ML778014.1, read as the reverse complement.
GCAGAACGTACTTATCAGGCCGTGATCTGTTGTATTTGATGAAAGGAGAAAAATGAACTGGAGGATGTATAGCGAAATTTCAAGGACTTGAAATCCAAAGTTAAAGGTTCTTGGCGTTTTCATAGAACGAGAGGAGCACTGATATAGAACGAAATCCCAACAACTTTTGAGATGGCTACAATGCATGCAGACGGTAGAAGAAGCCGGGAGGAAATAATAATAAGAACAACTTACCACATCGGGAATTTGCGACTTTAATAATAATATTGTTTTCTCGCGGATTTTCTGCCTGAGAGAGACACTCTTCTCCCCTCAAGTTGGCTGAGGGTGGTGGTGGAGGCGTCGGAGCAGGTAGTTTTCTCTCTCGTAGACCGTGCTCACCGCTTTCATCCCAAACACAGATCGGTTTGTCAAAAACTGAAATTGAAACGTTGTGACTAATATTAAATGTATGAGTCGGCTACACCACTACGCAATTTACTCTGTTATAAGACCGGTTGAAAAGTTCAGCGGAGATAGTAGGGCGGTACACCTAATTAATAAAGAAAATGTATTGCTATAAATGGTATTAATAGAGAAAATGTATTATAATAATATATTTTCTCTATTAATATTTCTCCCATCCTTATATAGGAGTATTAATAGAGAAAATGTATTATTATAATACATTTTCTCTATAATATATTATAATAATACATTTTCTCTATTAATGTTCCCCTCCTACCCTCATTTATGAGGGTGGAAGGGGCACATTAATAAAGAAAATGTATTATAATATGAGGATGGGAGGGGGTATTAATAGAGAATATGTATTATTATAATACATTTTCTCTATTATTAATAGAGGAAAATGTATTATTATAAAACATTTTCTCTATTAATGTCCACCCTCCCACTCTCTGGTAGTTCCCTCTAGTAAATCGTGCTCGCCGCTTTTGCATTACTCAACTACACTATTAAGCAATTTATTTTCTATTACACCATTGATTAATATTAAAGGCATTTGCTAGCTTCCACACTACATTGAGGATTTCGAGTTAGATGCAAAAGACACCTATTTTGGGAATACTCTGGTGCTAGCGGGAAAATCCCCCATTTAACTACAACAGGGTTTAAGATTTAGATAGAGCGAATGGTTGTCTAAAAATCAATATATTTTCTAATTTACCCCAAACATACCAAAACAAATGAAAAGAAAACAATAGGAGATAAGATTGAGTAATTATACTTTTTATCCCACATCTGGTGATGATCTCCTCAAGCTATGTAGTTCCAATGAATGTATGTCTCCTCCCAAGGCCGACCTACATCCAAAACTAGGCAAACAAGGACTACAAGCATGTTATTTTATTCATGAGTTAGGGTTAGATATCAAATGTGAAGTATAAATCAAAGAGAATACACAAAACATCATCATTTGGGATAGGGAAAATAGATTATTTTATTCATCAAACAAAGACTAAAACTTACAATCTGTGACAACCACCGTTTCACGAACTAGGTTCGGGCTCCTCTTTACAATGCTCCAAGAACACCTTCAATAGGTCTCTTCTCACAATCTTCTTATCTCCTCAAGGAAGGGGAATAGATTGAATGGAAGAAAATGGGCTGAATGAGGGAATGTTGAGGAAGTTACTCACAAAATATTGAAAATGCTTGGGCAAGGAGGGGAGTAAAATTGGACAAAGTTTCACTTTTCTTATGCTTGGATGTGAAATGAGGCCCCAACACCTCCTTTTATATGACAAAATGATGGTTATTCGGTTGGGTGACGGGTTATAGCAGGTGAATTGGTTGGAAAACCTCCAATAGCCAGTGAATTTGATCGAATTCTTTACAACTTTTTAATTTTTGCAACTTTTGCAAGCATACACGGGTTGTTTAGTGTGCAACAAGTGTATGTACGTGGGTTGTCTAGTATGCAACAAGCATATGTACATGGGTTGTAGTGGTGCACGACGCGTAAATGCTCCAAAAAATTGTTTTTTAAGAAGAACTTGTAAACAATGATTTGACAAATGATGCAAGTAAGAGGGCCAAGACCATATATGCATGGATAGGGCATTTTAAGGCTATAACATGTGGGAATTGAATTTGGATCAATGATGAAAAACTCTTATGGATTAATCGTTTGATCACAACTTAGCTATTCAAAAGTGTTTATGTAAAAAAACAAAAAAAAGAGAAAAAAACTACATCACTACCAATTAACTCTATCTATGACAAGTTGAGAAGTTCAGTTGGGTTGGTGGTTCTTTGCTAATTCTTTCTCCCCACATGAGTTAAAAAAAAAATACCAAGCCTTTCATTTACTATATTATATGGAAAATAATAGGGATGTGAAGTCTGTGAATGTAGTTTCTCTCGTGAATCCTAGAGAAAGATAGAGCAAATACAAAATAATTTTATAACCTGTAATCTCAAAATTAACGGAAATATGCCCTATCACATCCTCCTCTTAGAGGCAAGCCTTTCCCCCATTGAGAGAACGACTATGACTAGATACCTAATGTATAAGAACAAGTTAAACAACATGGAAGACAAGAGGCTTCCGAAAATTGCTTCAAAATACAGTCGTAACCACCATTGACTCAAGTGAGGATGGAATAAATATGCTCAACCTTGACTAAGCTATTGGGGAATCATGGAAGACACCATTTTTCAAAATAAGAATACTATCAAAAATATCATCAAATCAAAATCAACCATAATCTAGAAAATCAAAATTATCTCTCTGTTATGACAAGTGTAAAGAAAAAAAAAAAACATTGTTAAGATAAGAACAAATTCCCATGAACTCTAAATTGAAACGCGTTGGTCAATCCTAAAATGCCTTGGGATGAAAGAGTGTGTAATTTCAAAATATTTGTGAGAGTACCAACGTTCCTAAGCTTTTAACTCAACGAAACTATGATGATCTTGGAAAGCTTCTCTTAATACATTTCAAGCACATAAACAAAATTCTAAATAATTGTAAGTAATCCCTTACCCTCTTAAGGTCTCATAGACCAATTTGGTCTCAGTGGACATTAATCATCATCGTAATCAAGTAATAAAGTACATAATATGATATGCAATAAAGTAATTAATATGGTATGAGTGGTATATAATTTTTCCTATTTAAAATATTTTAATTTATATAATCTTAATAGGTGTGTTATATTTTAAATTTAATAATATATGTTTTAAATATAATTTTTATGGTTTTTTTATATTTTGAATTTCATAATATATATTTTAATTTATATAATAATAATGGTTTTAAATTTAATAATGATGATGATTAACGTTTACTAAAACCAAATTATATAATTTTAATGGTTTTGTTATACTTTGAATTTAATAATATATATTTTAAATTATATAACAATAATGGTTTTTTTATTTTAAATTATATAATAATAATGGTTTTTTAATTTATCTAATGTTAATGGTTTTGTTATATTTTAAATTTAATAATATATATTTTATTTCATATAACATTAGTAATGATTTTATTATAAGTATATATTAATAATTTAATTGGTTGAAAAGAAAATGATTCTCTTTATAATAAAAAAATGCATTTATCTTATTACAAATTAATTTCAACCAATTTATTACTAAACTTGTTTAATTTCAATTTTTAACCATCTAGAAGATTATCCAAAAACTATTTTTATAAAGCAAAGGAGGTGGAGCTTTTTTATTTTTTCAATTTAGAAATTTAAATTTATATGTTAATGATTTTTAAATCAAAATTTATAATAACTATTAGTTTATATTAAGTTTTATTTTTATTTTGATTTACATATAAAAAAAAGCTAAAATAATTTTATAATACTAAAAATTATTAATTCAATATAAAAGAAATGTTAAAACATAATACATTAAAATAATAATAATAAATTAAAATTATATATATATATTCATTCTTCTGTAAGTATTAATATATTATAATATATCTTTTAATATTTTAATATTAATGTATTAAACCAATATAAATCCATCTTAACCAGATTCATGTGGGAACTTGATAAAACCTAAGTTAAGATAAATCTTTAATGATTTAATTACATTTGAAATCAAATTCCAATGTCAAATAATAATTTAATATTAAAATTTTATTTTCTCTTCAATACATTAAAAACACTTATTTTTAAAAATTAAAAAATTATTTCTATTATCTAAATATTTTATAAATATTTATTTTCATTAATTTTACCTTATTTCCATATTTATTAAAAATAACCTTATTTAATATTAATTATCCTTTATTTAGTATCCTCTCTTACTATTTATAACCCTTGCCTTTTCCATGAAAAATCTTGCCTCGTTTCTCTACCTCTCTCAATGTCACCTAAACCCTTACTCTATTCTGTTAGACGTTGAGTAATGGTCAGAGATAAGCCTATTCGAAAATTACAAATAAGCGTGTTTGTGAGCCATTTTTCTATGTCCAGTAGAAAGAGTGTTTTTTTTAAAGTTAAAAAAATGCATTTTAAATTTTAGTTTTATGATGATAATTATTAGTGTTTACTAAGATTTACTTTGGTTTATAAAATGTATAATTTTTTTTTTTTATTCTAGAACATGAATCGTTATTGCTCTAGTATTATTATTATTTGGTGAGTGGAGGTTAAAGATAGGATTTAAAGAGTGTTTTTTTTAAAGTTAAAAAAATGCATTTTAAATTTTAGTTTTATGATGATAATTATTAGTGTTTATTAAGATTTACTTTGGTTTATAAAATTTATAATTTATTTATTTTTATTCTAGAACATGAATCGTTATTGCTCTAGTATTATTATTATTTGGTGAGTGGAGGTTAAAGATAGGATTTAATGTTTATTAAATGGTCATTAAGATCATTACGGATTTAGGGTTAATATTTATTGTTTAAAGATGAGATTGTAATGGTTTGATTATAAGGTTAAAGTTTAAGGGTTAAGGAATACAGATTAGGAATTATAGTTATGGGTTGATAGTTAAGGATTGAGTATGGTTAGGGCTAAGGGTTATTTTTTGTTATTCTTTAAGGGTTAAAAGTGTTACGAGTTTTCTATATACTAAAATTGAATTGCATATTGATTAGGTATAATCTCTACTTCCATGTCAACCAACCTTTCATTGGAATATACATCAAGCTATTACTTTGTAGTTAAATGAAGTGTCTTACTTATTCTAAGTTGAGTTGAGCTACTTGTTCGAGTTACTTCGCACACACCTAGGATTTTGATGCAGGTGCGCTCGCAAACACGTCCGCTCATAGGATCTTCTCTTCTCTACTGGCCCGAAGAACACTAAGGCTCCTCTATTTCCCTATCGGGAAATCCATACCCACAACAAACTCTCCACGGGATCTCCTCTTTACAATCGGGAGATCGGACTAAATCTCGCAATCTCGTGAGTTCATGAGTCGAAGCTTTCGACTCTTCCTCCCCAATCTTGCGATACCCGAACTGGCGATATGGTTATGGCTCCTTTCCTTGTCAGCGCCCTCCCCACATGTAACCATAGGCTAGGACTTAAATATCAGCGCCTCTCGCAACTCGCACCTTCGTGATTTCATGAGTTTAACTCTCGTGCCCTCCTGTTACGATCTTCCGAGACGCGATAGATCAACGCTGGGTTGACTCCTCCCTTAACACTTTTCGCTACTCGCAACCTCGCAGGTTGGAGTGTTGAGCCTTCACACTCTTATCCCGCGAATCCCCGAGATGCGATAATTCAACGGAGTGTTGACTCCTTTCTCCAGGCAACGCGTGTCCACCCGTCAACCATGTGGGTCTCACCTTATGGCTCTGCCACGTGTCCACACGAACCTCAGTTCTCGGCACTTCGCGACTTCTGATGTTGAAAGTGACCCCTCTCAACCTCCGAACCCTCGAGTGTGAGATAGGCGATGGGGTTTCCGATCCAACGATCCTCCTACGACCCAGATCCGACACAGATCCAATGACTATTCTTCTTCTCGCTCCTCGTGTCTTCGCGACTTGGAGTACCCAATGTTTGGCCTCTCACCCTGCGAACTTCCGAGTTTGCGAGATCTCTCGATCTCTGCCACCTGTCCTCCTCAGATGGACGGCTCTTGGTCTTCTCGCCACTTCGCCGCTTCTCGTGTCCTCACGCTTCGCGACCCTTGACACCAAGTTCTCAACCCTTCTACTCACAAAATCTCGACATATGATGTGCCACTTGTCCGCTTGCTGACTCCTGTGGCCCCACACCGTTCTCGTAGTTGTCGGGATATCGCGTATCGCGATTCCTGTTGCAATAATTTGGAGTTTCGATCTACGAAACCCCAATACACGATATACATGTAGATCCAACAGTCCTCGTGGCCCTGATCAACGACTCTGCCCCTACTCAGCTTTTAACCTTTCGAGAATACGTCGTTGTATCTTCCCTGCACCTTTTGTGAGATCTAACGACCCACAAAATTTCGCGAAATCTCCCCGGAGAATTTCGTCTATCCGTTCTTCCGGATGAAATCTGCAGAATGACCAAGTGTTTCTCCATGGAAATCGTCCGCCTGCTCGCAAACTTACGACGCCTCTTGAATCTTCAAGGCACAACTTATCGGTGCTATTTTTCAACAAAATCAAAGGCCTATCCTTCCTGAGATTTTCCCACGGCTTTAAATTCTCAGAAAGAAACTCCTTGCTCGCACTCCTTGCGGCAACCTTCATACACTTTCAAGTGTTTGAACACTTCGACTCTGCGCACACCTGCAGCAGCAGTCCTTCCACTCTCTACTCAGATTCGCAACTCTGAGACTTCCCTTAGCCTGCACACTCCTTGCACAGCTCCTATAACCCAATTTCACTTCTGGGTGAACGAGAATAAGAGTTAAACTATCTGAGCCTTCTGTCAACGCACTCCTTGCGGACGACTTCAACTGCACTCCTTACAGGAATCCTTGCTCGGATAGAGAAACAATCGAAACTCATTTCTTCTACTTCCTTTCTCAGATTTCAAACACTGAGCAAGAAATCATTCATACATAGCATGTAAAGTAAATGAATAATAGGAAGTAAATACTCATGAGCATAGAATTCAACATACATACACACAGAACAAACACAAAAGATTGAATGGAAGAAAATGGGTTGAATGAGGGAATGTTGAGGAAGTTACTCACAAAAGATTGAAAATGCTTGGGCAAGGAGGGGAGTGAAATTGGACAGAGTTTCACTTTTCTTATGCTTGGATGTAAAATGAGGCCCCAACACCTCCTTTTATATGAAAAAATGATGGTTATTCGGTTGGGTGATGGGTTATAGCAGGTGATATGGTTGGAAAACCTCAAATAGCCCATGAATTTGACCGAATTCCTTACAACTTTTTAATTTTTGCAACTTTTGCAAGCATACGTGGGTTGTTTAGTGTGAAACAAGTGTATGTACACGGGTTGTCTAGCATGCAACAAGCATATGTACATGGGTTGTAGTGGTGCACGGCGCGTACATGCTCTAAACAATTGTTTTTTAAGAAGAACTTGTAAACAATGATTTGACAAATGATGCAAGTAAGAGGGCCAAGACCATATGTGCATGGATAAGGCATTTTAGGGATATAACATGTGGGAATTGAATTTGGATCAGTGATGGAAAACTCCTATGGATTAATCGTTTAATCACAACTTAGTTATTCAAAAGTGTTCATGTAAAAAAAAAAAAAAGAGAGAAAAAGGCTACATCACTACCCAATTAACTCTATCTATGACAAGTTGAAAAGTTCAGTTGGGTTGGTGGTTCTCTGGTAATTCTTGCTCCCCGCATGAGTTAAAAAAAAAATACCAAGCCATTCATTTACTATATTATATGGAAAATAATAGGGATGTGAAGTCTGTGAATGTAGTTTTTCTAGCGAATCCTAGAGAAAGATAGAGAAAATACAAAATAATTTTATAACCTATAATCTCAAAATTAACGGAAATATGCCCTATCACATCCTCCTCTTAGAGGCAAGCCTTTCCCCCATTGAGAGAACGACTATGACTAGATACCTAATGTATAAGAACAAGTTAAACAACATGGAAGACAAGAGGCTTCCTAAAATTGCTTCAAAATACAGCCGTAACCACCATCAACTCAAGTGAGGATGGAATAAATATGCTCAACCTTGACTAAGCTATTGGGGAATCATGGAAGACACCATTTTTCAAAATAAGAATACTATTAAAAATATTATCAAATCAAAATCAACCCTAATCTAGAAAATCAAAATTTTCTCTCTGTTATGACAAGTGTAAAGAAAAAAAAAACATTGCTAAGATAAGAACAAATTCCCATGAACTCTAAACCGAAACGCGTTGGTCAATCCTAAAATGCCTTGGGATGAAAGAGTGTGTGTAATTTCAAAATATTTGTGAGAGTACTAACGTTCCTAAGCTTTTAACTCAACGAAACTATGATGATCTTGGAAAGCTTCTCTTAATACTTTTCAAGCACATAAACGAAATTCTAAATAATTGTAAGTAATCCCTTACCCTCTTAAGGTCTCATAGACCAATTCGATCTCAGTGGACGTTAATCATCATCGTAATCAAGTAATAAGGTACATAATATGATATGCAATAAAGTAATTGATATGGTATGAGTGGTATATAAGTTTTCCTCTTTAAGATATTTTAATTTATATAATCTTAATAGCTGTGTGTTATATTTTAAATTTAATAATATATATTTTAAATATAATTTTAATGATTTTTTTATATTTTGAATTTCATAATATATATTTTAATTTATATAATAATAATGGTTTAAAATCTAATAATGATGATGATTAATGTCCACTAAAACCAAATTATATAATTTTAATAGTTTTATTATACTTTGAATTTAATAATATATATTTTAAATTATATAATAGTAATAGTTTTTTTATTTTAAATTATATAACAATAATAATGGTTTTCTAATTTATCAATGTTAATGGCTTTGTTATATTTTAAATTTAATAATATATATTTTATTTCATATAACATTTTAGTAATGATTTTATTATAAGTATATATTAATAATTTAATTGGTTGAAAAGAAAATGATTCAATTTATAATGAAAAAATGCATTTATCTTATTACAAATTAATTTTAACCAATTTTAATTTATTCTTAAAATTGTTTAATTTAAATTTTTAACTATTTAGAAGATTATCTCAAAACTATTTTTATAAAGCAAAGTAGGTGGAGCTTTTTTATCTTTTTAATTTAGAAATTTAAATTTATATGTTAATGGTTTTTAAATCAAAATTTATAATAACTATTAGTTTATATTAAGTTTTATTTTTATTTTGTTTTTCTATAATTTTGTTTTACATATTAAAAAACTAAAATAATTTTATAATAATAAAAGTTATTAATTCAGTATATAGGAGATGTTCATACAACATAAAATATTAAAATAATAATAATAAATTATATATATATATATATATATATATATATATATATATATATTTTCATAAGTATTAATATATTATAATATATCTTTTAATATTTTAATATTAATGTATTAAATCAACATAGATCCATGTTAACTAGGATTCTTATGGGAATTTGATAAAACCCTAGTTAAGATATTTTTTTAATGATTTAATTACATTTAAAATGAAATAATAATTTAATATTCAAATTTTATTTTGTCTTCGATATATTAAAAACATTTATTTTTAAAAATTAAAAAATTATTTCTATTACCTAAATATTTTTATAAATATTTATTTTCATTAGTTTTACCTTATTTCCATATTTATTAAAAAAAACTTATTTAATATTAATTATCCTTTATTTTATTTCCATATTTATTAAAAAAAAACGTTTATTTAGTATCCTCTCTTACTATTTATAACCCTCTAGTTGCCTTTTCCATGAAAAATCTTGCCTCGTTTCTCTACCTCTCTCAATGTCACCTAAACCCTATGATAATGATAATTATTAGTGTTTACTAGGATTTACTTTGGTTTATAAAATTTATAATCTATTTATTTTATTGTAGAACATGAATCATTACTTCTCTAGTATTATTATTATTTGGTGAGTGGAGGTTAAAGATAGGATTTAATGTTTATTAATGGTCATTAAGATCATTAAGGATTTAGGGTTAATATGTATTGTTTAAAGATGAGATTGTAATGGTTTGATTATAAGGTTAAAGTTTAAGGGTTAAGGAATACAGATTAGAAATTATAGTTATGGGTTGATAGTTAAGGATTGAGTATGGTTAGGGCTAAGGGTTATTCTTTGTTGTTCTTTAAGGGTTAAAAGTGTTATGAGTTTTCTATATACTCAAATTGAATTGCATAATGATTAGGTATAATCTCTACTTCCATGTCAATCAACCTTTCATTGGAATATACATCAAGCTACTACTTTGTAGTTAAATGAAGTGTCTTACTTATTCTAAGTTGAGTTGAGCTACTTGTTGAAGTTACTTCACACACACCTAGGATTTCTTTTTCCTAAGGTTTTTCCTTGTTTATTATTTATTATTCAGTCTCCTATATTTTAGGAAGAATATTCCTCTAAGAGAATATTCTCTTTAGTTTTCACTTCAGTTTGATCAGTTGAGTGGAGTCTAGATGCTATATTGGGATTGTCACCATGCATCATTGGGATCATCACCAACTCATGCGCATTATCCTTGGGATAATCACCGGACTAGCGCATTACTCATGATTCCATGATCTCCTCCTCACTTCACTCTGTTTCATTCAGTTAACTGAAGACTGATAGACTAGTTAACTCAAACTAGGTGTCAGTTTACTCACGTAACTGCCCGAGAGACTAGACTAGGTGGTAGTTTACTCTCGTAACTGTTGTTGTGTGTCCAGATCACTCTAGACCACCACTATGGCTCATTAGTTACTCATGTATCCTATATCTATTGTAAATTATTCACTCTTTGAGTGTGGAAAACAGTTAATGAGAATTCTTCCATTCTTTCTCTCCTTCTTCTTCCTTCTCCAATTCTCTCTGAAAATGTGTGTATTATTGTTTAGATAGATCTATTCTATGTAGGTCCAACACATTTACATGGTATCAGAGCATACAGACTGCTAAGAAAAAACTAGACCAAAATATTTTTTGCAGGTACTGAAGATTGAAGAACGCAGAAAAGATGGAATTTATGTTTTACTCTTCGATAATAATTGTCACACCTCATAACTATTTGGAGTGGAAGCTAGAGATTCTACTTCTTCTTAGAAATAGAGTCTTATACCAAATAACTATGGTAATGGAAGTAGAGCCTGATTCCGTCGATGAGAAAAATGACTTTCTCAATAGACAAGATATGGCCATAGGATTTATCTGCATGTCTATTTCTCCAGAAATTCTCCACCAAGTATGTGATGTCACACAAGAATTCACTCCAAATGAATTATGGACTAGATTGGAGGTTTTATTTGGGAATAAATAATATTGTGAAGATTGCATGCATGGGATTGGAAAGATAGAGCCAGAAGAGAAACTGTCAGAAGATCAAGCCTCTTATTCTGAAGAGTCTTCTACAAAAGTATTTGCAGAAATTTGTATTCCAATAATTGAAGATGATGTATACTCAATTTCAGATTTATTTTTTGAAATTCATGTGGAAGATATATGGCATGCATCTCAAGAGTCACATGCAGACACTTTTGCATGCACCATGCATGCATCTCAGGAGAAAAAAAGAGACCCGCGCAAATCAGACTCCATTATGATATTTTATGAGAAAAATTTACAGAAACAAGTTGGATATTTGAATTCCTCTCAGGAAAATATCCAATTTCAAAAAAAAAAATCGTCCGAAACGGAGTCTGGGAAGTGAAGTTACGATCATTTCAAAATCAACAAAATTTCAACGTTTTTCCGGAAACGACTGCACGGTTTTCAAAGTTTTATCCAAATTTTATTTGGATCTTCTTCATTACAAGAAGAGAAAGTGGATATGTGTGGACAAATAAATGATGCATATACTTCATCAGATCCGTCCAGACATCTACATCTTCAACAAAATCTTCAACGAGCACAAACTTGCACAGTTGCGAGGTCTTCTTGGAGTGAAGGACAAGGTTGCTTAGCAACTATTTTTTTTTCCTTCTCATTTATTTTTTACATACATTGTACCTTGAGGGGGTTTTTTCCCATGAGGTTTTCCCTCTTTCCTCACTTTATTTCAGTGTAACTTTTGTATTTGGGTACCTAACATGGCTTCGTTGCCGGGACCCATTCTTTATTTTCACCACAGTGATGTTCGAGGGGGGTGTTGGAGTTACTTCACACACACCTAGGATTTATTTTTCCTAAGGTTTTTCCTTGTTTATTAGTCATAATTCGTCATTATCCAGTCTCTATATTTTAGGGGAGAATATTCCACCTGGAGAATATTCTCTTTCAGTTGGCACTTTAGTTTGACTAGTTGAGTTGAGTTTAGATGTTGCATTGGTTTTGTCACCATGCAACATTGGGATCATCACCAGATAATGTGCACTTTCCTTGGGATCATCACAATACTAGCACATTACCCTTGATTCCCTGAGTTAACTCCTCACTACTCGTTGTTCAGTCAGTTAACTGAAGACTAGTTGACTAGTTAACTCAGTTAGGTGGCAGTTCACTCCTGTAACTGCCCGGGAGACTAGACTAGGTATCAGTTCACTCTCGTAACTGTTGGTGTGTGTCCAGATCACTCTAGACCACCACTATGGCTTATTAGTTACTCATGTATCCTATATCTATTGTAAATTATTCACTCTTTGAGTGTGGAGTTTCACCATAGTGATGTTTAGGGGGGGTGTTGGAGTTACTTCACATACACCTAGGATTTATTTTTACTAAGGTTTTTCTTTGTTTATTATTCATTATTCAGTCTCCTATATTTTAGGAAGAATATTCCTCTAAGAGAATATTCTCTTTAGTTTTCACTTCAGTTTGATCAGTTGAGTGGAGTCTAGATGATACATTGGGATTATCACCATGCATCATTGGGATCATCACCAGCTAATGCACATTATCCTTGGGATAATCACCAGCTAATGCACATTATCCTTGGGATAATCACCATACTAGCGCATTACTCATGATTCCTTGATCTCCTTCTCACTTCACTCTATTTCATTCAGTTAACTAAAGACTAATAGACTAGTTAACTCAAACTAGGTGGCAGTTCACTCCCATAACTGCCAGAGAGACTAGACTAGGTGGCAGTTTACTCTCGTAACTATTGTTGTGTGTCCAGATCACTCTAGACCACCACTATGGCTCATTAGTTACTCATGTATCCTATATCTATTGTAAATTATTCACTCTTTGAGTGTGGAAAACAGTTAATGAGAATTCTTCCATTCTTTCTCTCCTTCTTCTTCTTTCTCCAATTCTCTCTGCAAATGTGTGTATTATTGTTTACCTAGATCTATTTTGTGCAGGTTCAACACATTTACACTACTACTATGTAGTCAAATGAAGTGTCTTACTTATTTTGAGCTTAATTGAGCTACTACTTCGAAAAGTCCAATGAAGTGTCTTAAGTATTCTTATCTCTTTCCCAACATGCATGTAATGTTCTTATAGTTCTTGGCCCCGTGGGACCATGGTTTATCCCTTGGGGGCTTGGGTAATGCCTGACATCACCCCAGCCCCCACGGGCTAAGCCTTGGCCCCGTGGGACTAGGGCTTAGCCCCTGGGGCCTGGGGTGATGCCAGACATCACCCCTCATGGCCTCCTATCACTGATGCATATGTTTTTTTTAATTTATTTGTTTTTTCATAAAATTTTACATATTTTTAAGTTTTTTAATAAAAAATTTAATTGTTTTTGAAATTTTATGGGTTTTTTTTTTATTTTTTATTTTTATTTTTGTAGTTTAAGTGTGTTAATGGTTTTTTTTAATATGTATTTTTATTTTTTCTTTGTGTTTTTAAAACTTTTCTAAAATTTTTGGGCCATAAATTTGTTTTTTTACCTTTTTTTTTTCTAGTTTTAGTTTAGTTTATATATTTGTTTTTTT
>ML778014.1:752253-767798 GCA_009831015.1 Picea engelmannii | reverse complement strand
TTTAATTTTTTAATTTTCTCTTTAATGATTTTTACTATCTAAATTTTCTTTTTATTTTTTATTTTTTATTTTTAATTTCAATTCTTTTAAATTTTTTAGTTTTTTATATAAAAAAAAATGAATTATATTTTTTGTTAAATATTAAAATATATTGTTATTTAACTACAAATTTTTTCTATGTATTGAATTAAAGGTAAATAATGTGTTAAAAATGGTGTTTTCCACTATATTTTAAAAGTATGGAACAAAAACAAAAATTGAAAAAATTGAAAATAGATGAAAAATAAGCATTTAAAAAAAATGTGGAAACAATGTGTATCGAGAAATTTAAAATATCGAAAAACCACCTAAAAAGGGAGAGGGGGTGCTACCGGTAGCACCATTTTTAAAAACGGGGTAAAAAATTGGACCCCCCCAAAAATGAGAACTCTGTAGAGTAGAGTTCTCGTTAAGTTGGTAACTATGTTGCTGGTGAACATGGTTGCACTAGATCATAAGTTTCTAGACCAAGTTCATCAACTAATGTTTCTAAAATCAAATTACATTAAGAACCACTATCAAATAGAGCACATATTGTCTAGTTCTTTAGTTGAAATTTGATTCATAATAGTGCGTTCTTATCTCCACTTACCTTTGGTTGCTGCAATTTGGTTCAAAATATGGCTTTGTCGAGATCAAAGATTCTTTATACAACTTATTCCTTTGTCTTAGTAGCTTCCATTTCTTTTCCCTTGGACTTTAATCACTTTGGACACAATTCTGGATGAAGTTTCCATATCTTGTCTTCCATGTGCCCATCCACATCACAATGTTTGCAATCAATATTAGGATTCCTTCTTTTTTTGGTTGTGGCTACCATCTTCTTGTCTCTTCTTTTGATAGTTTCTTCTCGACCCATATATTTTCTCCCATTATTGGAGTCCAACTCAATATAAATATCTTCCTTTCTTGACTTGTCTGTGGTTTTCACACTAAGAAGCTACATTTGTCTTCAAATATGGCTAAAGAGTCCTCCAAGGTACTTCATCACTACCCCTAGTTCCTCCAAAGAGACACCCATCCTAATGGTTTTCCTCCTAAATTCATAATTATATTCTTGCACCCCTTGTCCTTCTTCTTGTTGAAGGTATTGGAACTTCATGCGTTATTTGTCTTTCTAGATTATGGGATAAAATTGTGAATTTATACATGTCTTGATGATCTAGGTGGATATTGGTGGTCGCCCACCTCTTCCATTGACTCAATGGTTCTCTATCTTCTTGGCAATTTTTCTACATTTTTCGAGGTCCCAACATTCTAGGGTTATTTTGAGGCCCTAAATGGTGTTTTTTACACATTAACGGGGGAAAGGGTTTCCATGGAATACTCTAGCCCTAGCCAAAAGTTTTAATCCTTAGATAATTCTTTTCAACAAGCTTTCATGTGCTCCAAATAGAGATTGTATGCAAAAGTTGCACCCCTCAGAATTTCATGTATCAACTAACCACCTCGGGGCCCACAATATTTTTTATGTTTCATCTTCTAGGGAAAGGGTTTTAATGTTTAGGTTTTTTTTCCTCTTTGTGTTTTAGGATTCATAATAAAAGACCCTTTTTAGCCTCTTTGTAATCATCCTTTTGCGAATGAACGTATCCAATATCTCTTTCTCTTCAGAGATAAGACACCACCATTCTATAAAGTTTGTGTTGTATAATATTCTTATATTTTATTCATTAGTATAAGTTGGGTTTCACTGAACAACACATCCTACAGATTTTTGCTTCACTAAAAATGAAAATTTCCAAACCATAATAAGCATGTGCTTATTTCTTGTTGTCATGATGAGTCAAAAGGTTGACCACAATCTTTTCGGGTTGACCATAGATTGATAGTGTGGTTATAAATTATCAATTTCATTCGAAAGGTTGACCGCGACCTTTCTGAGATAAACTAGTTATAAATTATTAGTTTCATTCGAAAGGTTGACCATGAGCTTTCTGATTTGACCCAATTATAAATTATCAGTTTCGTTTGAAAGGTTGAACACAACCTTTCCGAGTTGACCTTAAATTGACAATGTTGTTATAAATTATCGGTTGTATATCAAAACTGTCAAGCAACTCTTCACAATTTTTTTTAGACAAATCATTTCAATTTTGATTACATAACACATTACAATCATTTTTTGCCATATCTGGATTTCACTGGGCATCACTAGCACAAATTGAATAAATGAAGTAGTAACAAGATTCAATATTTTGTCCATGTTCAAAATATGAAATGGGTAGAGATAATAGGTTGAGCGACGCTACAAAAAATATCAAATTTTGAACAAATATGCTTTTGGCATTGTCATCTTGCCAAAGAGAGAACATTTCTTATTACATGCTACACGATTGAATAAAAATAATAATGATATTGCATTTTCCTACCCAACTGTTGCGTAGCCTGCTTGAGCATTTTATTTTTCACAAAAAAAAGGATTGTAATTCATCAAACACATATTTAATTAATTTTATAATAATTCTAAAGGGTGTATTCTAAACGTTTAGACTACATCATTCTAAATAATTTTATAACAATTCCTAAAGAGAAGTTAGGTGATCTTGAGGTCTAATTTTAATGTTAAAGATATACATAAGTTTTCTATGAAGTTTAAGTCATTCTAAGAGTAGCACCAACCAAATGAGCTACACCCACATATGGAGTAATAATTTTATTCTCATAATTTCACAAAGGTGGAATTGAAACCTGGGTGGGGAGGACAACAACTTCCCCACTCAACCAAATGAGCTACACCCATTTGACATTTTTTTTAAATGTTATATAAATATAATAATAATAATTGGTGTATGAGACCCCCTCCGCCCAACGATTTGACTGGTAAAGTCTACAGACGTATGAATACCCTACCCCCCTCTAGATTTGAACTTGTGACCTCTTAAGAAGAAGCACACATTCTTAACCGTTAGTCCCACTCAAGTTGTGTATATATATATATATATATATATATATATATATATATCTGTGTGTGTGTGTGTGTGTGTGACGACAACGCATCCCCTTCACAACCTGTGGGTCAGAAGGTCCACGCGCACACGCATGATCTTTTCTTCTCCCTCGGCTCGAAGAACTATAACGCTCTTCTATTTCCCTGTCGGGAAATCTGCACCCACAGAACTCTTCGCGCGATCCCCTCTCTACACTCGGAGGATCAGACTTCGCAACTTTGCGAGGTCAGTGATTGAGCGTTGGTTCCACGAATCCCCAAAACCCGATATAAGTCAATGCTGACCCTTTCCTTTACCCTGTCGGAACTTTTCTTATCGCAATTTCGCCACTCGCGAGGTCGAGCAACTCGATACTCTGACTCCCAACTCCTGATATGTCGATTACCTGACACATGCGCGAGTTGACTTTTCCACACCCTGTCACCTCATCGGGATTTCAGACTTCGCGGGATCGCGAATCCTAATGTCAATATTTCAGGACTTCTCGCTGTGAGATCCCGATAAGACATGCCACCTGTCCACCTACCAACTCCGATGTGACCCACACTATCTTTTGGCTATCGGGACATCGCGTATCACGATTTCGCGATTCTGGTTGCAATGTTTTGGAGTTTCGATCCATGAAACCCCAATACACGATATACATGTAGATCCAATGGTCCTCGTGGTCTTGATCAATGGCTCTTCCCCTCCTGAGCTTTTATCCTTTAGAGAATATGACGATGTATCTCCCCTGCACCTTTGGGAGATCTAACGGTTCACGAGACTTCGCGAATTTCCCTCGGAGAATTTCGGTCGTCCATCCCTTCCTTGGCGATTCCTGTGAGTGACCAAGTGTTCCTCCTAAACTCGTCTATCTATGCCCAAACTTGCAACGCTTCTTTCCAACCTTCAAGTCCTTCAAGAAAACTCTTGCACGCACTCCTTGTGGAAAACCTTCAACCACGTCTAAGTATTGAAGTCCCTCGACCCTGCGCACACCTGCAATAGCAGTCCTTCAATCTCTCGCTCAAGTTCGCAACCCTGAACTTCACTCGGCCTGTGCACTCCTTGCACGGCTCCTATTCCCAACTGCACATTTGGGATGAATGAGAACAAAATCTATATCTATCTAAACCCTCTGTCAACACACTCCTTGCGGACACTTCGATTGCACTCCTTGCAGGAATTCTCTGGCTCAAATAGAGAAACAATTGAAACTCATTCCTTCCTCCTCTCAGACTTCAATTCAAACATGAAATCATATACACAACATATAAAATAAAATGTATAGCATGAAGCAAACATTCATGAGCTCATTAACATCAATACACAGAGAACAACACAAACCATGAATTTGAATCAAACTCTTCCTATTAATCCAAATGTTTGTACATGGGTGTTCTTACATGGATCTCTGCATGCTCTGGCTCTTTTCAACAATGTTGCTTCATAATGTTACAAATGCACAATGAGGGTGTCTATATCCCGTTTCCCTCCTGCGCTCTACAACTGTCTAGTATAGAATTAAATTCTACCTACTTGCATTAACTATCTTAAATGCCTCTACCTACTAAGGACGAGAGCTAAAGGCTCAAGGTCCATTCACAATATACAAGTGCGCCTTCATCTTAATGACTTCATTTAAGATTTGCGAAACAATCCCAAAGTGTTTTCAAAATTTGTGTTGGCTTGTCCAGCTGTCCATTGTCTTCCACACTGGCCCGCTTGATGTGTTGGCGATGCTCCTGCATCATACTCCCTCGCTTAAAAAATTTCATGGGCTCCTGTCCATGAGCTCCTGCACGGTCTGTCCATGCTTCTGTATCTCTTCTTCAGTCTCCCAGCTAGCATCTTCAACTGGATGATTCTTCCACTTGACCAGATACTCGAAGTATTGCTTTCACCTGGTCCTCTTGCTCACTCTCTTGTCTAGTATGCATTCCATCTGTGGCTTATCTGCAACTGGCATTTGTTTTGTCCACTAGATCACTGGCTACTCAGTTCCAGTCTCTGCTTCATCAGCCTTATATGGGTACAAATCTGAGATATTGAATATTGGAGAAATTCCGATCCCATCGGGTAATTCAATCTCATAAGCATTCGCCCCAAATTTCTTCAAGACCCTACATGGCCCGATTTTCTTCATCTTCAATTTATTATATGTTCCTCTCGGGAAATTTTCTTTCCTCAAATGTGCCAGAACTAGATCACCAACCTCAAACTGAAGTTGTCTTCTATGTTGATCGGCTCTGTGCTTATATTATTGGCTTGATTTTAGCAATCGTTGCTTCACCTGGCTGTGAAGTTCTCTCATCGCCTCTGCGAATTCTTCTGCACTAGCGCTGCTAGTCATAGTCTATTCTGAATCTCTTAACTCATAAATCCCTCTCAGCTGCATGCCATATACAATATGAAATGGACTCTGTCCTATGCTTCGATTCACTGAGTCGTTATACGCAAACTCTGCCTGCGACAATATATTGTCCCACTAGTTGTGGTGCTCTGTCACCAAGCTTCTCAGCAAGTCTCCCAGACTTCTGTTGACTACTTCTGTCTATCCATCCATCTGAGGATGATAAGCATAACTAAACGTCAATTTAGTTCCCAACTTCTTCCATAAGGTCCTCCAAAAATTCCCTATGAACTTAGTATCTCGGTCCAAGACTATGCTCCTTGACAACCCATGAACTAGAATGACCTCTTTGAAAAATAGGTTTGCAATGTGAGTCGCATCACTGATCTTCTGACATGGAATGAAGTGTGCCATTTTGGAAAATCTATCCACTACCAAAAAGATTGAATCACAACCTCTTTGTGTTCTAGGCAACCCCAATACAAAATCCATGCTAATTGCATCCCATGGCCTTTCTGGTATGGACAATGGTTGATAAATCCCCGCATTCTGCTTCCTTCCCTTCGAATGCTGGCAAATTTTGCATCTGTCTACAAATATCTTGAAATATGCTCGCATTCCTGGCCAAAAATACGACTCGTTCAACTTTGCGAACGTTTTGTCATGGCCAAAGTGTCCTGCCAATCCTCCACTGTGTTTCTCCTTCAACAGATTCCCCCTCATGGAGCATTTCAGAATACACAGTTGATTACCTCTGAACAATAATCCTTCTTGGATCATATAGTCTGTCCAAGGACTCCTATCTCTGAGAACTGGATTCTCAACTGCTTCATACGCCTCCTTAAAATCCTGATCATCTGCGTACATGTCCCTGAGATCATCAAAACCTAACATCTTGACTCGGAACTCCTGCAACAGCAAACACTTCCTGCTCAAAGCATCAACAACTTTGTTAGCAGTACCAAAAATATGTTTAATCACAAATGTGAAATTTTGCATATACTCAACCCATTTTACATGTTTCTGATTCAACTTCTCCTGTTGAGTCACAAACTACAGTGCATGATTGTCATTGTACAAAACAAATTCCTTCGGGATCAAGTAATACCTCCATTTCTTCAACGCTTGTATGATAGCATAAAAATCCTTATCATATATGGAGTATTTCAATTTCGCCTCATTCAACTTCTCGCTGAAGTATGCTATCGGCCTGTCTTCCTGACTCAAGACTGCCTCGATTGCAAATCCGCTTGCATCGCATTTCACCTGAAATGTCCTCTGGAAATCCGGCAACACCAGAACTGGTTGTTCCGTAATCTTCCTCTTCAACAAATTAAAACTCTTCTTAGCCTCTTCTGTCCAGTGAAAATACTTATGCCGCTTCTTCACTGTATCCATCATTGTTGCACTAATTCCACTGAAATTTCTGATGAATTTTCGGTAGAAACTAGTCAGTCCGTGAAAACTTCTCACCTCAAAGATATTCTTCGGTGATGGCCAATTCTTAATCACTTCCAACTTATCTGGATCCATCCTCAACTCATTTGAAAAAATAAAAAACCCCAAGTAAATGAGTTTTGTCTTCATGAATGAGGACTTGTTCATGTTAATCAACAACTTCTCTTGCTATAGTTTCTGCATCACTGTAGCCAAATGCTTCAAGTGTTCTGCCACTGATTTACTGTAAATCAGTATGTCATCCAAATACACAATGACAAATTTCCCGATGAACTCCCTTAGGACTTCGTTCATCAACCTCATGAAGTTACTTGGTTCATTTGTTAAGCCAAACGACATAACAAGCCATTCATACAACCCCTTGTTGGTTTTGAATGTTGTATTCTATTCATCGCCTTCTCTCATGCGAATCTGGTGATATCCGCTTTTCAAATCAATCTTTGAAAAATATTTTGCTCCACTCAAGCAATCCATCAAATCATCCATCCTCGACAATGGAAACCTGTACCTAATGGTTATCTTATTAATCGCCCTCGATTCAGTACACATTCTCCAGCCTCTGTCTTTCTTTGGACTGAGTACTATTGGAACAACACATGGACTCAAGCTTTCCCTGACCAAACCTTTGTCCAATAACTCATGGACCTACCTTTTAACCTCTTCATTCTCTTTCGGCATCAATCTGTACGCAGCTTTGTTTGGAAAACTGGCTCCTGGTATGAGATCAATATGATGACTCACACTCCTGATCGGTGGCAACGAATGAGGTAATTCGTCCACTACAATATCAACAAACTCTTCCAGCAGTTCCTGAATTTCTTCTGGTAAATCATCCACTCTTGTGCTAGTCAGAACAATCTTCGGTTTCCTGACCACAAAGAATTGTGGATCCTCCTTCTTCTTAACTTCTGTAAGAAGTTCCTTCCCACTCATGAGAAGTACAGTGTTTCTTACTTCCGGTTTCACCTCCTTATCCTTAATTGGAAGCAACATGTGTGTCCTCCCATTCTTCTCCAGGGTGTATGTGTTCATTCGCCCATCATGAATCACATTCCTGTCATATTTCCATGGTATACCCAACAATAGATGACAAACATCCATGGGAATAACATCACACAAGATCTTATCATTATATCCTCCTATCTTGAATTCAACCAAGCATTGTTTAGTGACAGTTACCTGGTGTCCTTTCTGTAGCCACAAAACTCTGTATGGGCTTGGATGATCAGTCGTCTCTAGCTCCAGCTTCTCTACCATCTCTGTAGATACGAGATTATCCATGCTACCACTATATACGATGACCTTGCATACCCTTTCCTTGGTCTTGCAAGCAGTCGTAAAAATTTTGGTCCTTTGGAATGAACTTTCCACCTCCTTCTCGGGTGTCAAAAGGACTTTTCGCATCATCAACGATCTTCCACCTGCTGCGTCTTCTGCCTCAACATCTCGCCTCTGTGCTTTGGCGATGTGAGCTTATCCAATGTCCTTCTTTTTCTCTGGCCACTCGTAAGACTTGTGCCCATTCTTTCCACATGCGAAGCATGTGATTACTCCACCTCTTCCTCTTCCTCTGCCTCTAGTACGAGGAAAAGTATTATTATCAGCATAATCTCCTCTCTTCTCATTATGCTGTCCTCTCTGATCAACATATGGCCCTCGTTGTGAGGTCCCACCTCTCTCTATATGAGTCTGAGGTTTCTTCCATTCCTCCTTGGGCTTCTGATACTTTTCTTGGGCAACTGTCTTGCCTCTGGGCCGACTTCTGCCTCAGCCCCTCTAACTATGTTTTCTGCTCAGCTTCTCCTCTACTTTCAGAGCCATCTGATAAGCATATTCCACCGTTAGGATGGTTACCATGCTCATCTAATCTTGGATATCATATCTCAGGCCATTTATATACCTGGCAACTTTCTCATCATCGCTCTTCTAATGACCTGCCCTGATGTTCAATTTGTAGAATTCGTCAGTGTATTCTTTCATTGTCATCAACTTCTGTCTTAGGTTCTGCATTCTCCTGAACAGAGTAATTTGATAATCCCTGGGGATGAATTTTGCCTTCATCTTCACGATCATCTTGTCCCAGCTTTGATCTTCTGCTTGCCCTTGCAGCGTTTGTCAGCTTGTAGTTCATCCCACCACAATGCTGCATGTCCTTTTAATCTCGTGACAGCATGCTTGACCTTCTTGTCTTCTTCGACATATTCATATTCGAAGTATGTGTCTAGAGCTCTAGTCCAGTCTAGAAGCTCCTCTGCATCCAAGTTTCCCTCGTAAACTGGAATGTCCATAATTTCCCTTGCACCCATCTTGGCAATAGCTCTGATCAAACACTCGTTTGATGCATCTTCAGCTGCAACTTCCTCCTCACGTTCAGCCTCAAATTCTCTTTTAGAATCACTCAGATCCCCCGCACTGGCTGTGCATCTTTGTGCTGTCTCCATGTATTCGAGTCTGGCTTGGAGATCACGCATTTGTCTCTCTATGGATGGATTTGTTACCTGCCTGCCTCTTCTTTGCAGAATTTCCCTATCCTCTGGATCGGGTGATTGTCTTTCTGTCCTTGGCGGCATGGTGAATTCTCTTCCTTCTCTGCTACAGAAAGTAAAGACTCTTTCTAGGCTCTGATACCACTTGACGACAATGCAACCCCTTCACAACCCGTGGGTCAAAAGGTCCATGCGCACACGCAGGATTTTTTCTTCTCCCTCACCTCGAAGAACTATAATGCTCTTCTATTTCCCTGTTGGGGAATCTGCACCCACAGAACTCTTCGCGCAATCCCCTCTCTGCACTCGAAGGATCGAACTTCGCAACTTCGCGAGGTCAGTGATCGAGCATTGGTTCCACAAATCCCCGAAACCCAATATAAGTCAACGCTGACCCTTTCCTTTACCCTGTCGGAACTTTTCTTATCACGATTTCACCACTCGCAAGGTCGAGCAACTCGGTACTCTGACTCCCGACTCCCGATATTTCAATTACCTGACACACACGCGAGTTGACTTTTCCACACCCTGTCACCTCATCGGGATTTCGGACTTCGCGGGATTGCGAATCCTAATGTCAATTTTTCGGGACTTCTCGCTGCAAGATCCCGATAAGACGTGCCACCTGTCCACCTACCGACTCTGATGTGACCCACACTATCTTTTGGCTGTCAGGATATCGCGTATCGTGATTTCACAATTCCCATTGCAATGTTTTGGAGTTTTGATCCACAAAACCCCGATACACAATATACGTGTAGATCCAACGGTCCTCGTGGTCCTGATCAACATCTCTGCCCCTCCTGAGCTTTTAGCCTTTAGAGAATATGATGCCATATCTCCCCTGCACCTTTGGGAGATCTAACGGTTCGCGAGACTTCGTGAATTCCCCTCAGAGAATTTCGGCCATCCATCCCTTCCTTGGCGATTCCTGTGAGTGACCAAGTGTTCCTCCTGAACTCGTCTATCTGTGCACAAACTTGCAACACGTCTTTCCAACCTTCAATTCCTTAAAGAAAACTCTTGCACGCACTCCTTGCAGCAAACCTTCAACCACGTCTAAGTATTGAAGTCCCTCGACCCTGTGCACACCTGCAACAGAAGTCCTTCAATCTCTCACTCAGTTTCGAAACCCTGAACTTCACTCGGCCTGCGCACTCCTTGCATGGATCCTATGCCCAACTGCACCTTTGGGATGCATGAGAAAAAAAGCTATATCTATATGAACCCTCTATCATCGTACTCCTTGTGGACACTTCGACTGCACTCCTTGCAGGAATTCTCTGGCTCAAATAGAGAAACAATTGAAACTCATTCCTTCCTCCTCTCAGACTTCAATTCAAACATGAAATCATATACACAACAAATAAAAGCAAATGTATAGCATGAAGCAAACATTCATGAGCTCATCAACATCAATACACAGAGAACAACACAAACCATGAATTTGAATCAAACTCTTCCTATTAATCCAAATGTCTGTACATGGGTGTTCTTACACAGCTCTCTACATGCTCTGGTTCTTTTCAACAATGTTGCTTCATAATGTTACAAATGCACAATGAGGGTGTCTATATCTCGTTTCTCTCTTTCTCTCTACAACTATCTAGTCTAGAATTAAATTATACCTACTTGCATTAACTATCTTATATGCCTCTACCTACTAAGGACGAGAGCTAAAGGCTCAAGGTCCGTTCACAATATACAAGTGCGCCTTCATCTTAATGACTTCATTTAAGATTTGCGCAACAATCCCAAAGTGTTTTCAAAATTTGTGCTGGCTTGTCTAGCTGTCCATTGTCTTCCACACCGGCTCACTTGATGTATTGGCGATGCTCCCGCATCAGTGTGTTTGGAGTAAGAAGTTTATACTCTTAATATCCATACTCAAAGTTTAGATATCTTAGATGTATTAGTCCTAATACAACTACATCTACAATCCTTCCCCTCATTTCAAGGATGGTACCCCCAGACATCACTTGTAAGAATTGATCCTAGGTTGGGAGGATAACAATCATTCCTCCCAACCACCCAAGCTAAACTCAATTGACAAATTATTTGATAAAATAATTTCTTCTTGAATTATTTCTGATAGAATAATTTCTTAATAGAATAATTTCTTCTACTTTATTCCTCAATTATCACTTGGAGGTCTTGATTAAATACCTCATTCTAATAAATGTTCGTCTCGAGATTCAATTCTTCTAGAAAATTCCATCCCTTTGGTTCCTTTTTTATTGGGAGGATGAGCTCAAGCATGGGGACAAGTAGCTTGTAAATGCCCTAGAAGATAACATATTTTGAACTTGAATGTTGTGTTATCATAATCATGTTGTGTTATCATAATCTGGACATGTGTGTATTTAAAACTCTTCCATTTGAAAATCATTTGTACGGAATATCCTTACTAAATTTGTTCACGACACAAATATGTACATAAACCTACTACAATTATCTGAAGATATGATTTTATGTAAACTGAAGCATTCTCAATATCCTCAAAAACTAATAAATACAAAAAATGTAATTGCAAATTGGGTAGATGAATCCAAAGTAACATTCTAGTAATTAACACACTGATAGGATCAAATTCAATGAACAAAGGAGTTATAAAAAGTGAATTTAGTGCTTCCCCAAAACCAGGCACCCTTAAACACTTAATGATAGTCAACATCATCATCAAAGTAAACAATGAAAAATCCATTGGAACACATAGATATATCACATTTCTTGGTCCAAGTCAAGACTTATGTAGGAGGTCAATTCCCATTGCATGTGAAGATAATCATTTTTTTTCATATAGTGAATGTAGATGGGTTACCTATGTGATCTCCACCAACTACACCTCTTCATTGTGCTCTACTATATAAGCACTATGAACAGGAAGCACTTCAATTAATTTTGACTACAGTCTTAAATGACAGGTTTAGAAGTTGAATCTTTACTTATATTATAGACAAACAACAAAGTTTGATCCTTAGTTTACCCCATATATTAAACATTATTGTTTGAAGAATTTCTTATGAGTATTCCAATTTTTTCTTGAGATAAAATACCCAATCTAAAGAGTACACCCACAAACATAGGGTATTTCCAAAAAGGATCTAACCAAAATCTGAAATTCTACCTTATTTTTATTTGTTATTGGTATTATAATTTTTTTGAAATGACATATAATGACCTAAGCATTATTAAGTGGAAAAACATGACAATATCTTTATAGTACTAGATTGTAGTTGCACCTGTTTACTCCATATATTAAACATTGTTGTTTCAAGAACTCCTTGTGCAGATTTAAATTTTCTCTTTAGATTAAATACACAATCTACATAGTACACCCATAAGAATAGGGTATTTCCAAAAAAAATCTAACCATAATCTAAAATTATACCTTTATTTTTATTTGTTATTGGTATTGTATTTTTTTTTAACCGACATACAATAATGTAAACATTATATAGTATACCAACATGACAATATATTTATAGTACTCAACTGTAGATGCACCTCACTACTCTATATACAATTATACTCTGAATTTGTGCCAAAAATACTTAGAGACAAAAGGTGTTTAAGGGTGAGAGTGATCATATACTTTAATGTGGTTGCATTATTTGAAAATAGAATAACGACGTGAAATGGGCAGAGCCAAAAGAGCTCAACGATGTTCGAGACGATATCAAAATTGATCTCGGAATTTGCACGATAATCTTATCAAAGAGTGAACAATGCTTACTTCCTTCTACAAAACTAAAGAATGAAAAAAAAAATAAGATTTCATTTCAATCCAGTATAGAACATAATATGGGATTGGACTATTGATCTATTTAAAAATTTAGAGAGAACAATGCAATTTCTACTACAAAACTGAATAATGAAAAAAACAGTAAGATTATATTTCAAAACTGAATGATGAAAAAAAGTAAGATTGCATTTCAAATGAAAAACAATAAGATTGCATTTAAAATCGATACATAACTGAATATGAGACTGGACTATTGATCTCTTTGCAAATTTAGGGTTAAGAAAGGGGGTGATTACTTAGCTCGAGTCATGATAAACCTCAAAAGAATCCATCCAACATTGATGATTCTCTCTCCTTCTAATAAAAAATTATTTGAATATCCAACTCATGCATTGTCTATGCCACCAGGAAGGGCGCCCCCCTTCCTTCATCACTCAACACAAGAGAGTTTAACATGTAGGCAATTTTTTCTATTGTATTCTTCTCTTTCCAGTTTTGGTCGAGCAAGGCGTTGCTGAATAAATTTTATTATTTTAGTTTGTGTGAGTCAGTTGAAATGTAAACAACCCTCGTCAGTATAGTTAAGAAGGGAATTCCTAAAATAAATTTTAGCATGTCTATGATGCCAATCAGTTGCTGGGAAAAACATCCCTCACAAGTTTGGTTAAGAGGGTGCTTCAGAAATAAAAGAAACAACTTCTTTTGTAACTGCAATTGCTGCAGAGGAAAAATTCACCCTACATAGTATTAAGAGGGTGTTACTCTCTTCTAAATAAACCGATGGTCATTTACTTCTCATTTCCAATGTTTTCTCTATCATTCTCTGTATATTTTGTATTGTGCAATGTTTTTATTTTTGCCTGCCAGTCTATTATGTTTCTTCATTTTAATTTTACATATAGAATTGCAAATCAATTGGTATAAGAGCCTAGATCCAAGCCAACTTTTTCTTAGTCAAAGAATTTAGAAGAGAGGTCATCCAACATTTTTTTTTCTTAGAGATAGACATCCTTCTCAGGACTTCCATTGCACCCTCCTCGGGGCTTCTAGCTCGTTCATCTTTCACCATTCTCCACATGCCCTGTTTAGGGTATAAATTTCCTTCTCAATATGCTTAGGATTTCAATGATTCATAGTGCAACATATAATGACAGATTAACATTCGTGGTGAATGAAAATTATGTCGTCATGAAGAGAGCCATCTACAGAGGATTTTGCATCCATTTCCACAACTATAATTCATAATTTAAAAATGGCTCTCTAGGAGCTACTCTATCTACAACAACACAGAGATCCAACACCCATGAAACTAGATACATGCTTCCAATTACCCGAAGTTTGTGGGACAAATGAATGGCGATAATCCCGACTTTTGGCTTCGCAATCTTTACACATACTTCTATACATGTCCTGAGATGACAAAAGACATGAAGCTTCAAATGGTTGGTTTGCAACTCGACAGAATTCCACAAACATGGTGGGACACTCAGCTGTAGAATTATTCTTGGGTCATGGACAGAGACAACCCGATTGAGAAACAAGCACCACACATTAGCATGCAGGATGGATTCTTCCAATCTCTCAGAGAGTGCTTCTACCCACCAGGCTATCGCTAGAACCTCCTTGCCATATGATTGCATCTTTGACAACTTGCCAATAATTCAGTTCAGGGATACATTGACATCTTCTGCAAACTACGCATCCAACTACACATCGTCGATCAAGAGGAGGTATTAATTATTAAATTCAATTTTGTTTAATTAATTCATCTACATTGTGAAATGGATTTGTTTGAAATCTCTTCCTTGTGTTATAACCCTAAATTGCACCACACATGCTTATCTGGCACCAAGCCATCTCATATCCTTTCTTTGCTAAAGCACTGTTGAACAACTCTTTGAAAATCCTCTTTTATAAAGGACCACACACCCTAATCCATTATTGTACATGTGTACACGCTGGCTGACCCAAGACAGTGTTAGACACACCTACCACACTTAGAGGGGGGGTGAATGAGTGTGGGGCTCTTTTTCCCAAAACTTCCCTCTTGCACAAAAACTCATCAATTGGCATTCAACATTTATTCATTACCCATTGTTGTCATTTATAACCAATTAGATGTGAGAACATATCAGCAACATATATCAACAATATATGATCAACAAGTCATCACCACAATGAACACAAAGAACACAAGATGTATGTACAATTTTCTTTTTATTACAGACTACAATCCTTGGGGTTTATCAACAACAACTGAATAGAGTACAACTCTACAAGAGCGCCAACTCTATATGAAATAATCATCTTGCATTCTCAGTACCAACTGAGATGAGGCAACAATCCTCAACAGATATCAATCTGTACCATAAACAAGAGCATCAACCATGCACCAACCTGTGTCAAACAACCTGTAATCAACATGTACCATAAACAAGTGCATCCAACCATGTACCAATTATATACCAATCATGTGTCAACCACTCATCAACAATGAATCATGAATATGTACCAACATCATCAACTATACA
>ML778014.1:731134-751000 GCA_009831015.1 Picea engelmannii | reverse complement strand
CACATACCACCAGAAATGGAATGACAAGCGCTATCCATCTAGGATAGTTTCACCAACAATTTCCTTGATATTCATCTCATTATTCCTCATACAAGCATGGGTCCTCCAACCTTTCTTCTAGGATAACTCAATCCGTAAAGAATATTCCCGTGAGGGCTTTCACCATAAGGGGACCAATTTGGAGTTCATACATTTGTACACATTATCAATCATGATAAGACAATAATGAGAGCATGGGTCCTCCAACCATTCTTCTAGGATAACTCAATCCGTAAAGCGTCTTCCCGTGAGGGCTTTCACCATAAGGGGACCACTTTGGAGTTCACCCATTTGTGCACCTTATCAATCACGATAAGACAATAATGAGTCATCTATACATTTTTCCAACAATGCATCATATACCAATGGAACCACATCGATCCATCTTCATCATGTATCAATGACAACTCATTGATCCATCTTCATCTATGCATTCTCATCAAGGACACTACATATTATATTACATAAATCATCAGTCAATCAATCCTTTGACATCAATCAATGACATCAATCAATCAAACCATTGGCATCAATGACAACATGATCCAACTGACAACCCGCGTGGACCGACAAAAGCACGAAAAAAGGAAAGTTGTCGATGGAACACAAAAGCTATGGGTGAGTTAACTGAAACTCCCAGCCATGCATGGCTGAGGGTTCGTCCAAATACCTAGCTCCTTCTAGCCTATAAAAGAAGGGGTAGGAGTTCCATTTGGAAGGAGGAAAAATATAGCAAAGAAGCTCTTCCCATTTACGTATTCCCATTGTCCCAACCCTTTAGCCTTTCCTTGTGCCAAAGGAGATTCAAAGAAAAGAAGTTGGAGGACAAAAGAAGAGGAGCCTAGGATCAAGTTCGAGGAGTGGTGGCCAATCTCAACTTTTGTAAGTTGACTCATTCAAAGTAATAAAGAAAATGCTTTTCCCGTCCCAATTCATGAACTGTTTATAGTTTGATCAGCATATGTTTGGATTTCTAACCCGTTAGTATATAAGTAGGATGCATGTGTAGTTGTTGCTTGTCTTGGATGCAGGTCATCCTTGGAAGGAGTATTGTGAACAAGTAATCAAGTACAATGGAGGATCGACATCAAACGTCGGGAACAAGGTAGGTTGATCTTTCCGTGCATTTACTAAGAAAAGGGTATTTAAATCTAGGGATGAAGGTAGAAAGTAGTTTCTCTTCGGTCATATCTACATGCAAAGTCTGAACTCTATTTGCTAGTCCATAGGGAGATTTTCCCCACAATAGAATTGGCGACCATACTGGGGAAACTCTCTAGGGTTCCTGGAATTTTATTTAGTTTTTGGGTAGTTTTAAAGACCAGTTTTTCTTGCCTATTTTTTCTTTTAGTTTTTGTAATGTCCGAGCTAGCAGGGAGTCTGGTTTTCCATACCAGCTTTCCTTGTCTTTTGCTTGACTCTGCTTTTTGGGACCCACAGAGGTACATGCAGCCTGTATAAGTTCTGCACACGTGTACCCACACCATACTCTCTTGCATCCCACGAGTGAATGCTAGCTGAAGAAGCAACAATAGCGTGTAGAGTGCAGAGAACTTCGGAGGCAGTCATCCTCTTCCCTGTCAGAATCACACATTCTCAGGGGGTTCTCTGGAATTCTGTCGGAGTCTTGTTTGCTAGCAATCCTATCTCAGATTGTTTTTGCCTTATCATTTTTTCCTTACATTATTAGTTTTTCTGTTAAAAAGAGTGTCCAAGCCTTCAAGGGATCTTGGTTATCAATATCAGAGGTCTCTTCCTGGTTTTGGGTTGTCTGTTTTCATTTTTTCTCAGAGTTTAGATATACACATGGCCTGTACAAGGTCAGACCGCATGTACATGCCCTCTGTCTCTATCCAATGCGTGTTCACATGCATGTTATTTGATTAACAGTCACGTGCTTGTATAGGATACTTTTAGTTGAGGGTAAGGCGGTCATCCTTTCCCTTGATAAGAATTATTCCTCTCAGGTGTTTGAATCTTTGTTTGAGCAGCCAGTAGCTTAGGATTAATCTTACCCTTATCTTGCTTTTTCTCAGTTAAAAATTTGTCATAAAAATAAAAGATTTTTTAAGGTTTTTAGACAAGTGTGAGAGTCATTGTTTTTAAAAAAAAATTGCTAGTGTGTGATTTTTGACCTAATTATTGGCGATTTGTGATTAGGCTAGAGTTGTTTTTCTTGGTTTTTGCTTGTCGGTATTTTTCTTTTCTTGCTTTACTAGCATTTAAATAAATAAATAAATCTCTTTTCATTTTCTTGTTTGGTTGAAGAGTGTGTTTCTGCATTTTTAGCCAGGGAAAAGTCATTTATTTCATAATTTTTTGCGGTTTACTTAGATCATAAGTAGCTTGTAGTCAAGTGAAATTTATTTTGAGTTTTCTTTCCAAAATCTTAGAAAATTTAAAATATTTCTTTTGAAAAGTTTTTGAAATTTTGCATTGAGTAAAAGTTTTTTTTCCATCTTTTTTATTCATTTTTTTCTTTCATCTTTTACACCTCATTAGTTTCACTTTCATACCCCTTGACGTAAGACAAATCCATAAAAGTAACGCTAAATTTAAAATCTACTAGACTTTTATGTTTGTAGGGTTCACCAACTAGTTGAGGATTAGGGCCTTGGATTAGGTTGGAGAGGAAACTCTTCAAGGCCATTTAAAATCAAACATTGGAGTCTGAGTTAGGGAGTGTCTAAGTCCAGTGTCGTGAAATTTATCTGGGACCCCCCTCTAACACAGGGGATAAACATGAGGTCGTGTGTGGAAAGGTAGCAGAGATAACCCCTCCAAAACTCGACCAATCGTAGTGGAGAACACATATAGAGGGCTTGTTTTGGGATTCTGTCGTTTTCATTTTCCACGGGGTTTCATGGGTGTTGAATCCATTTGAGGTCCTCAGTTTTATTCCAGACCATTTTCTCTCGATACCCTTGACAGGTTTCAGGCTCGATACCCTGCTCATTGTGGTCTACCCGACTTTCGACTGTACCCGCCTGGTGACTGTTCACGCGCTGGCAACCTAGTTGCCAATCCTTTTTAGGGACATACACAGGTGACTATGGGGGTATACCGCGGTACCTACGACAGACATCAGGCTAAGATTTGCAGATTATACCCAAAGGATTCTTCCATGTTCGAGTTTCACTTACACCGGTAAGTTTCTCTAGTGTTGCTTGTTGTAACTATTCTTCCAATTAATTTAATGTTTGACTGTCTTATCTTATAGGGAATTTTTTAGTGTGTATTACTTTTGAAACATTTAGAATACCTTAGAGTGTCTTAGATCTTCTCACACAGTGGAGGATCCCGAGCTCCGCCGGTCATGAAGGCTTCTTGGCCTGCCACCGATTACATTGGAGCCACCCCCGCCACCATTAAGGCAAAAGCTAGACCAACAAGGGTCTTTTGAAGCGACCGGGTTACAAACTATTGTGCCTGACCAACCCCCGGAGGAATCGACCATTCTGGACCTTGAAGGAACTTCTCTTGGCCTGGTTGTAACCCCAACCACTGATTTCTTGGCACCTTTCATTGTACCAATTCAATTTTACGAGTGCCAGACAGTGTTGCACATAGCAATGGAAACAAATGTTGTTATTCCTTCTAGGAATTCTTCAATTCCCACTACGGTTGTCACCACAAGAGAGCTTTCATCTCCTAACCCACCATCATCGGTCCAAGCCACCATGGTCTCGACTGCAACTACTCTGCATAGTGGTCTGATCCCGTCTTTGGTGGCAGCCACAACCCCTTTCACACCTAGTGTGATAGGCCCTCCGTTCTCATATGGGATGCCTAGTTCAGGTACAAGTCCTGTACTTTCCTACTCCACTATACAGAATTTGGGTATGGGGGCAGGGAGATCTATCACTTCTCTGCAAGGTCACATGGGGGGCACTCCTTCTCCTTTTAACACTTTCCCTTACAGAGGACGTCATATCCCTCCTTCGTCCCCTTCACTCGATGGCTCGCATCAGCAATCTGTCGGGAAACCTACACATAATAGTTTATTTGGAGCGGGGATTCAAGGACCACCTTCGCATAGTATGCCAGTAAGTTCGACACCATTTTCTTTGAATGAAACGTTTGGTAACAACACCCTCTCGTCAGCCGCTTTCCCGACTGGGGGCAACCCCATTTTTGGATAATCTAATCCTATGGATGGTACTATTCCTTCACAGGGGGGAAACCTAGCAGGACCTTGGAATTCAGGGCAGGGATCCGTTCCCTCATCCGGAATGTTGATCTGGAGTAATTCTTTCCACAATCAATGGAACCTCAAACAAACTACTATGCCTATCCCCATGGGACTGGCATGGGGTAATCCTTACCAAAATCCTTTGAATATAATGCATGCCCAACAATATATGTCCTATTTGGGAAATCAGCCGATGATGTCTCCACATATGCAAAATCCTTACGCTAGCCAGGGCCATGGTTTCTACCAGAATCCGGGCCAGCAGCCAAACTTTTCCTGGCAACCTGGTGCTAGTCAAACTCCAGGCCCCTTTTTCCCAACTTATCACCAACAACCCAAACTACCTTTCCTGATGACTTTACACTTGCCAGATTTGACAACGTTGTTGAATGACCCTATTTGTCATGATCCGTGTTGGCCTTCTATGCTAACGAAGTTGCCTTCATACATTCCAAAGTTCGAAGCCAAGCCTAACGAAGATCCAAGAGATCATGTGACTACCTTCCATATTTGGTGCTCATCTAACTCATTGAAAGATGACTCTGTATAGTTGCGATTTTTTCAACGTACTCTCATTGGGAGTGCCGTGAAATGGTACATTGAGCTTGATCGCTCAAGATACTCTTCTTTTGGAGATCTGGCGATGGATTTCCTAAACCATTTCCAATTACCTGTGAGATACGATGTTGTCATAAAGATGCTCGTCAATTTTGAACAGACAACAACGACCATATATCTGATCACATCGGAGAATGGAGACGCTGGAAGAGTTTAATCAAGGTACCAGTTCCACAAGCATTCCTACTTGAGTGGTTCCTTAAGTCTTTGGTCTCGTAGTTGTCCAAAGACGTTACGACATCAGGAGTTTTCTCCGAAGAAGATGCCATCACGAGGGCTCAACAGTTTGAGCTCATCTATTCTCAGTCCGGTTTATTATACAACATCTTGCCAGATGCACCACATTCAATACTGGATAAAACTAGACAGAGAGCTAAAGCACATGCCGATGGTATTGTCGGTTTAACACAAACAAATCTCGCTGAGCAATTGACAAAGTAGTTGCAATAGTTATCAATATAACACACAGTGGCCAACCAAATTACTGCTTTGGCTGCTCGCTCTACAAAAATGTCTGAAGTACACATAGAGAAGTCGACTAACCCAAAGGCCACCTAGCAGCTTGAAGGGAAGAAAAAACAACGAAAGAAGGGTAAGGGGGACAAAAAACCCAACGATAATGCTGGTGAGGACAACACTAAAAAATGGAAGGCAAGGTATCCCTGCAACTTGTGTGTGGAAGACCACCTGACCCATCTATGTCCTCAACTTGCAGAGGCCCAAAAATTTGTCACGCAACAACAACAGGCAGTGTTGACTAATCCATTTCAACATGGGAAAAATCAACTCAAGCCTCTGCAAGCACAGAAGGGGGTAGCCAAGAAACCTGCCCGCCTCCGAACAACCCCACATCCGTGAACGTATATATGGTTAGGGGTGATGCTTTTATATCGACTAGAGCACACGACTATAGTAAACCAAGTG
Source organism: Picea engelmannii (assembly GCA_009831015.1). Classification (NCBI taxonomy): domain Eukaryota; kingdom Viridiplantae; phylum Streptophyta; class Pinopsida; order Pinales; family Pinaceae; genus Picea; species Picea engelmannii. Next base: position 745,227 of record ML778014.1, on the reverse strand, counting down.
CTTCTGAGAAGGGTAAAGAAGCTAACCTCCCATCTCTTCCTCTACATATTGAGAAGACATTGGGAGAAACAATGACACGCATTCCAAAAGGTGCATTTAAAAAATCTTCTCATAACCCAAACGCAAGGGCTGCCCAGAACTACATTGTGGTGGAGGATTTATCACAAACCCCTTGTGTGATGTCTGCTTTGGATGTCCTCCAAATATTCCCTTCTCAGAGAAAAGCCTTGTTAACCACTTTAGGCTCTACCGAGACTTTTAATCCAGGTACCATCATGTTGGATACAACTGACTTAAAAGCTCATCTGCCTTACCACGTAGTGTTTCAGATAGTAGTGGCTTATCCCACAAAAATTTTTACTCGAAATATCTTCCACACAGTGGTTGATGAGGGTGCCTCGACATGCGTTATATCATTGGCATGTTGTAAGGCCATTGGCCAACCCATTTTGTCTCCATCACCTACTCTCCTCACTGCTTTCGACAGTAGTTCATTCCGACCACATGGCATCGTTCCTTCCTTTCCCATGCAGCTAGGAGGGAAGACCGTGTGTGTCGAAGTAGAGGTAGTCGATGCTCCCCTCAACTATAACCTCTTGTTAGGAAGGAGTTGGACTTATTCTATGCAAGTTGTGGTTGCTACAGTTTTTCGGGTTTTGTTGTTTCCACACGAGGGTCGGATAGTGACCATCGATCAATTGCCTTTCTCCAGACCTGACACTGCTTTGGGGGCATCCACGGTCCTGATGATTGATAATCCTCAACCAAGTGTCATTAATGTAGGAGTTGGTTTGTGCTTATCCTTGATGGGTACCTTCGATTACCTGCCCCCTCACGGCGACGTCAAATTTATATCCAATCACCATAAGGTTGATATTTTTCAAGTTTCGTCGTTCCGCATGACTTACTTCAAGGATCCATGGATACTTCCTTCCCCATCGGCCACGATGGATGAGACAGGGAACGCAGGCATGTCCATGCCCTTTTCTGTCACTGAAGTAGCGTACTCTTTAGTCTAGCAAGCTTCGGCTAACCCTGATCCGACTCCTGCACAAGAGTTAGATCCACTTCTAGAGCCTATTTGGGCTCAGGTTTCTCTCACTAACACCGATTCATTAGACTTAGTCTTACCTTCTGACGAAGCAGTAATCGAAGAAATGACTAGTCCGGACAAAACTTGGGAAGATCTTCATCACAGATCATATTTTCTCCCAGAGTTAAGTCGAATCAAAGTAGGAGAATTCACCATGACCATGACGGGAGATCAGTCGTGTCCTATTAATCTCTTAACTACACATGAAATTTATGCTGAGGGAAATATGGAAACTATCATTGAAACTATACCAATCAACATCTCTTGAAACCCTGGCGTTGTAGAGAATGTCTTTGTCGAAGAAGATTTCTCTCCCGAAGAGATTCAACTCTACACAGATCTTTTCAAAGAATTCCACGACATTTTTTCCTGGTCTTATGAGGAAATGCCAGGTATTGATCTAAAAATAGTTGAACATGAAATCACAACGTATCCTGATGCCAAGCCTGTCTGACAAAAGCTTCATCTAGTTAATCCTAAGAAAGCAGCAACCATCAAGATTGAAGTAGATAAATTGCTAAAGGCAGGTTTTATCTATCCTATCCATTTGACTCAATGGGTGTCAAATCCTGTGCCGGTCAATAAAAAACAAGGCACGATTTGTGTATGTACCAACTTCCGTTATTTGAACAAGGCATGTCCCAAAGATAATTTTCCAGCATCATTCATTGACCAGATCATTGATGAATGTGTTGGTTGCGAAGCCTTTTATTTCATGGATGATTTTTCGGGATATAATCAAATCCAAATCAAACCTGAAGACCAACACAAAACGACATTCATTTGTCCTTGGGGTACATTCGCATATTGTAAGATGCCTTTTGGTCTTAAAAATGTTGGAGCCACATTCCAGCGGGCCATGTCTTTTTCTTTTCACGATCTCAAGAATATAGTCGAGGCCTATCTAGATGATTTAGCATCATACTCTCGCAAGAGAACGGATCATCCCACACACCTTAGACTTATCTTCAAACGCTGTCGCTACTTTCTGATTTGCTTGAATCCAAACAAGTGCAGCTTTTGCATAACATCAGGACGTTTGTTAGGTTTCATCATATCAACAACAGGGATCATGGTCGATCCTCTCAAGGTGGAGGCAATAGTCCAGTTTCCCCCCCCCACGCACAATCCTTCAACTTCAGAGTCTACAAGGCAAGGCGAACTTTTTACGATGCTTCATAGCCAACTATGCCAAAATCACCAAGGGATTTATGCGCTTACTGAAGAAATACATTTTGTTTTACTCGGACGATGCCACTCAACGCTCTTTCGACACATTAAAACACGCCCTCACAAATGCCCCTCTGCTATGGCCACCTAACTATAACAAAGATTTCTTATTATATCTAGTTGTCGCAGAGTCAACCATTGGCATGGTTTTAGTTCAAGAAGATGACTTGTTCTAAGAATACATGATCTATTACCTGAGCCGAGGCCTCATAGGACCAGAACTCAATTATTCTCATATCGAAAAACTTGCGTTGGTAGAAGTTCATGTTGTTCAACGGTTCCGTCATTATGTTTTGTTTCGCAAGACCACCGTCATTGTTGTCGTGAATCAATTCCAGTACATGTTGACACAGCGGGTAATAGGTGGAAAAATCAGTAGATGGATAGTCATTCTCTAGGAGTTTTACATAGACTTTGTTTTAGCAAAGTCCAAAAAGTCATTGGTCTTCACAGAGCTTATTTCAGAACTTCCGATTGAGTCAGGTGACGTTGTGCCTGAACAATCGCCTATCTGAGGAGATATGTTTTTGATCACATATTCAGATCCTTGGTACAGAGATATACTTATCCATCTCCAGACTTTGAAGTGCCCCACTTCTTCTTCTTGTGATGAGCGTCAGCGTATATGCCATCAGGGTAAGAATTATCTCATACTCGATGATACGTTGTATTGGAGAGGTGTAGAATGCATCTTACGTCGATGTCTCACACATGAGGAGGCAGTTATCATGCTTAATGATTTCCATACCGGATCTTGTGGCGGTCATTTTTCTGGGTTGGCAACATTCCAAAATATTCTACGAACAGGTTACTTCTGGCCGACACTTATCAAAGATTGTATAGAATTAGTCAAGAAGTGCCATCCATGCAAAATCTTCTCTCGGAAGATGAGGGCACATCCCGCTCCCATGTTTCCTGTCATCACAGTTGGTCCCTTCACCAAGTGGGGGATTGATTACACTACTTGCAACCCCCCTTCATCAAGGGAGCACCGCTATATCATCGTAGTTGTAGACTACTTCACTAAGTGGGTTGAAGCTATGCCAACGTTTAAAGATGATGGAGAGACTGCAACTCTCTTTTTATTCAACCAAATCATAGCAAGGCTCGACGTCCCGAGAGAGATTGTTACTGACCATGGAAGTCACTTTTAGAACCAAATGATGATTGAATTAACATCAAATCTTGGGTTACGGCAAGAGCATTCATCACCCTACTACCCCAAGCCAATGGGAAGGTGGAAGCTGCAAACAAATCTCTTAAGACTATTCTACAGTGAACTATCAACTCAGCCAAGTCAAATTGGCATTTGATGTTATACTCGGTATTATGGGATTACTRAACATCTGTTAAGACTGCAACTGATTTCTCACCTTTTCAACTCGTTTACAGGCTGGAGGCAGTCTTGCCCATCGAATGTTAGATCCCATCTCTAAAATTTGCAGTACAATTATTCCCAGACACTTCTCCACTTGAAGAAYGGTTAGTATAACTTGAGCAGCTCAATGAGAAGCGTCGTGATGTGGCCCTGGCCAATGAGGCTCACAAACATAAGGTCAAGTGTCAGTATGATAGGTCCTCAGATTTTCTCTGAAGGYGACCTTGTCCTGGTCTATGACCAAGATAAGGACCCCCTGAGGGAAATAAAATTCAAACCCATGTGGTTTGGACCTTTCATTATAAAAGAGGTATTAAAAAAGGGCGCTTATCATCTGGTTGATTTTGAAGGGAATTCTTTGGTAGAGCCTAGAAATGGGCTCTACCTCAAGAAGTATTACTCATAGGTAGGTCACTTTCGGTAACTTTTTGTAACATATGTATAGTCTTTGTACTATTACTTTTTATTTTGTTTTAAATGTTATGGACGTGTCATTGATGTTATCTTTCGTCAATATGGAAGATGTCAAGTGATTACGAGGTGTTCATTGGGTATACAGACGGTGCTAATCGGCCCACTCAAAGGCTTGCCTCCACAGCTTGGGTAATCTTTACACCCGAGGGCCAGTTGTTATCTTCCGGAGGTATATTCTTAGGTGACGCCACAAATAATGTCGTTGAGTATAGTGTAGTTATTGAGTTGCTTCGTGATGCCTTGTCATTGGGTATCTCTCATCTCCAGGTCTATCTCGATGCTCAACTGGTTGTGTCTCAGTTAAACAGAGTATATCGGGTTCATGATCCAACCTTACACCGACGATTCCTTAGGGTACATCTCTTAGAACGAAAATTTGATTATATTACATATTTTCATGTTCCTAGGAGATTAAACCAAATTACAGATACTCTAGCTAATCAAATTTTAGATTGGCATCTTGCACACATATGAAAGAACATTGACATAAGCATGTAAATACATTTTTGCACACATGATCCATAAGACCCAAAAGATCAAAAAACCATATATAATATCATAAAGTAACCAGATTACATAGATGGATGCAAGCGCCTCAAAAATAGGACCAATAACGAGTCACAGGGATTATGCCCTCAAAAAATATATACAAGTAGTGCTCGTGGCACGTAAAAAGTCTAAATAGGTTCAGGGCTTGTGGGCCCTATTCTACTAGTCCACAGCATGGGATAAACACCTAAACAATCGGACCCACATCCGAGGTGCCCCCACTACATGAGGCTGCATGGATGGTGGCAGGTCCTCAATCTCTATCATCGGGACTGTGCGAGTGAGTGCAGTAAAATTCCATTCAAATCATCTAAATACCCTCTCAGCCTCCCCGACTGAGAGGTTTCCTGCTATTGCTAGTCCCCCGACAACGAAAACTGCGGATTTTGGCCGAGGACGATGCCTGTTCCATGCATAATCAGCAGGTCGCACAGGTCCCACATTTGCATGCAACAAACATATATCCGTCAAATACTCTGGCATATAAAAAAATGATATATTTAACAAAAACGACATAAATATCACATATACAACAAAAAAACTACAAAGGTGGAGACTTACCCATCCCCCCTCACTCCTCACCAGGAGGCATGGGTATCTCAGGATCTCTCGAAAAGTCTATCCCTGCATATGGGTAATCCTCGATCACAAGGATCTTCCGTGACAGCCATGCAAAAAAGTCATCATCGAAGGACTCATTGGTCCTTACACCACCCTGTCGTGGTAGTAATACTTCCCATCTACATACAGTAGGAAAAGAGGCTTGATGTCCTCGTACCACTTCCCGAGGACTAAAGCTGGGAACTCTCTCGAAAAACAAGGAACACAAAATGGTCCCGAACCCAAAGTTCCTCTGTGTCCGCTGACGGAAATCTGTCAATTGCCTCTTCATACACTCCAGTAGTGTGGTACTCCAGTCAAAAAATTGTGCATTCAAGCACTGGATAACACAGTTCATCTGTGCGCAGGACGCCTGATGCAAGGTTGTTGAACTGGTAATCTTCCCAATGAGCAATAATATCGCTTGCAACTATAGGTTAGTAATCTTACTTATGGGCACCTGGGAGATCAAACAGTTTGTCCCAGCCTCACAGTGTAGGGCTATCAGTTCCTCTATGTTATGTGGCCCTGATGGAAATGTCCTGAAATTGAATGGTTCCCCTCTCCTTGAGAGGCCAGTCAAAAAGTAGATATCCTCGGTGGTGGGCACCAGTGATTGCCCCTCTAGCATGAAGGCCTCTGCATCAGGGTGCCAATAGTCAACCAAGGCATTCGGTAGCCTCGGTTGTGCTCGCATAAACAAACACAGGAAGAACTTTAACAAACCACATTGCATCAACGTGGCCACAACATTCAGATCTCCTACAACAAACTCACTAACTTCTTCATGCTCCCTTTCCCTCTAGTGGACATACATCATACCAACACAACTGTCATATACCCTCTACTCAAAATCAAACTTTTTCTGGATGTCGGTGAGTGTTCTATTTTATGATATGAATGTATGTTGTAGATGTATGTTAGGAATTTGCAGGAGTTCTTGATTTCAGGCTTGACAATTCTTTGAGGCTCACAGGATCGTTCAAATTTCCCTTTGAGATGAATTAGCTCATTCGATTCCCTGCTAGAATCTCTGATGAAAACCTGATCCACAGGTCCTTAATTTTCCCACACGGCTCTTCTGCACTTAACCGTGAACTCCCCCGATGTACTTTCGGGTTTCAGAATTTCTTCTTTTTGATGTCGAGAGTTCCTGTCCTCTCGAACTCCCGAACTCCGATTCGTCGATGCGCTCCCTTCCAGCCTTAGTCCTCCTGGCTATGCCCCCTAGTCCATATGACTAGTCCTCGTAAGACCACAATCTTATCTCCTTATCGAGATTTCGGGTTTCGCAATCCTTGATGTCACGAACCTCTATCCCCGCAATATCCCGATCTCCGATGAGCCAACTCCCCGTCTTTGGCCCTTAGCCCCTTCTGGCTAGATTCTTGGTCCACATGACCACTATCTCACAAGACCACAGCCTTACCTCCCTTCGGGGTTTTGGACATCGCAATGTCGAAATGCATAAACACCTTGTGCACGGGATCCCCGATATCTCGACCCTCGATTGTCCGACCTGACGTCAGCTAGGCCCCATAACAACGGAGCTTTCTCCCCCTTTTCAGGGTTTCAGACTTCACGATTCCAAGTTGCAGGGACTTCTTGTCCACAAGACTCCCGATATCCCGACTCGCGATTTCCCGATTGACGATTCTCCTTTCGGGACTTTTTTTCCGATATCGCTCAATCGCTGCCACGCGTCCCAAGAATGGACGGTTTAGATTACCCCTCGTGTTTTTGAGACTTCTGATGTCCTGACTTTCACGACCTCGAAAACCCCAATTTCCCGAGTGCCGATATACCGATGTCTAGTGTCTGGATCTCCTGAATGAATGATCACGTGACACGTGTCCTCTCTCAGACGGACGACCCAGATTTGTGTCGGGGTTTTCAAGGTGGACTTACCCGATCTCCTGTCCATGGGAATGCCAATATCCCGACTCCCGACGCCTCGATCTCCACCACGTGTCTCCACTAATAGACGTTTCAGGTCGTTCCTTCCTCTGCACACTCTCTGGATGTGGAAATCAACGGTCCAGATCCTTCCCTCCTGCCAATCTAGTGGCTACTGTGCTCCCCCCTGAGCTTGCGCACTTTCTTCCGAGACTTGGAAGAATTCCAAGTTTCCAAAGGCCTCAACCTTTGTCTTCTTCCTCTGCGAACTCCACAATCCAGACTTCACAATTTCTAAGTGTATGGACTTCTTGTCCACGTGTCCTCCTATGATGGACGACTCATATTGATTTCAGGATTTTCACTATGAAAATTCCCGATCTCATGTCATCGTGACTCCCGATTTCACGAATGTCGATATCCCGATGACCATGCCTCTCGTCAGGACTTTCAAACTCCTGTTTACGAGGGATTAACCCTCATGCATCTCTTAATGGATCCGACGACTGTCAGGTTTTTCTAGCTAAGATATAACGACTCAGATCAGTCCCACGCCGTGTACTCTCTTACTGCTCTCTGGACGGGAAAAGAAACCAATGGTAAAGATATTCCCACAGACCTTGGGGATCTACAGTCCCAATTTCCTCACTATTCACGAAGGTAGAGGAAAAGGGGCAAGGTATGTAACGCCCTTGTTTCTTTCGTCAATCTAACGGTCATGAACGACCTAGGAATATTTCGACGGGATCTCATCCATCGATTGATACTTATCCCTACGCTGCTACTTCGGGATTTTAAGAGGGTCATTCCTCCTCGAACAGGGTTGTTAAGACTTGTGCATTCAAGTCCTTTTTCCAGGTTCTTGGTAAACCTTTCCAAGGAGGGAATCTCTATGAAGAGGTCTATTCCGAGGCATTCTTGGAGACAGATAAGGGGAAACAAATTCTCGAGAACGGACTGGAAGTCTGACTTGGTTCAACTTGTGCATAATTACATTCATTTATTAATCATAATCCATGCGTGGTTTTTCTGTTATAAGCATATATCTACCATTTCTTATCAAAACACTGCACAAACATTCTTATACTGTAATCGTTCACAATTTCACAGTTTATGAGCATATAAGTCAGCATATGAATTTCAAGATGAAATATGAAAAACACTTATCAGAAATAACACCAGAAGTGGGTGCAACTGCTGAGAGAGGTGCTCGTTTCCACCCAACCATAGGCTTAGTGACTCCCAGCGGATTTACCACTAGCCACCCCCAAGCTGAGACCACGATGCTGTGAGACTGCGTCTCTGTTTGCTAGTGACCAGGAGCGAAGGTTGCAATCATTCCTCTCTGCTATCACTCACTTTATGTATTGCCAGAGTTCTCCCCTCGTGTTTTCCCCCTAATCGTTTCTACCCCATGCCTTACCCTCTTGCAAGGTTGCATGTGGCGCGATTACCCTCACGCTGGTCAGGCCTGATGGCTCTATAGATGGGCGGTTCACCTCCCATCCCTCATTAAACCATCTACCTACCAGCCTGTGAGACATTTAATTCAGGGCCAGCGAGCTGCTTTTGGTTCTTCGGGCCAGTGGAGTCCAAATACGGTACTAATTCTCGATGGAAGTTAACGCCAGCTTTCCAGGTGCCTTCCATTGCCATCGTGGTCTCTTTTTATGCACATCCCCTCTCAGCAGTCCTGCAATAATTCAAAATGTTTTCACATTCATTGACCTTTTCCTCAAGGTCCATTTACATCACATATTCACATTTACGAGTTCACCATAGTTCTTGGCCAGTCCAGTTATATTTACAAGCTGGGGGAAACAAGGTGTTACAACAACAAAGTTCAGGAGGATGAGTGAGTGTTGTTTGGTTCTTTTTATCTATAAAGGGGGGTCCACGTGTGTTGTCTAAGTGACAGTCGCATGTACACGCGGGCAGATTTTACTCTGCCCGAGTGTACACGCGGCCTGTCCAGAGACAACCCGCGTGGACCTAGGGCTGACCTTTTAAAGGTCGATGTGCACCCAAAACATAAATAAAAAAACAAAAATAAAGAATTGAATATATAGATAGGGGAGTTTGTACTTACTTGGTCCATACGGGAGTTTGTTTCATCCATTGTAGCTCCCGGAATCACCATTTTTATCAAAGGGGGTCTTTTGGCTCCAGAGTCAATTTCCAAATCAGCAATGGTGATAATGAATTGCCAACTTCTATTTATAGACTTTTTGGGCTCCTTTTGTCACTTTTTTGGCCTCCCTTATCATTTTCTTTATACCAAAAACCATTTAGAGTGATTCAGGAGTTATATGGGAGGGATTTGATCGGGTATTGGGACATTTTTTTTTTTTGAGTTTTGAGGAAATTTTGACGGTCCATGAAAAGTTTTCCAAGAATCAACTTGAGCATATAGGTTAGGTTACTACCCCAACTTTTCTGTCTCATTGTATTTTTCCTTTGCCATAGGAGCGATCCCATTAGGTTGTGACACAGAACCATTATATCTTCTTTAGAAGTGCCGCAACTTGGTGGTAGAGCTTACCAGAACATGGATACCCTAGGTAGGTCCTGGTTGCATTATGGTGTCCATGCCGTCTGTAAAACACTGTAGGCTCGGAAGTCCTTATAGTATTTCCTGAATATGAGTTTGAGACTCATTTGCATGATTCTTCTTCGCTCTTGATATCACCCTCAGGACTCCCAAAAAATAACGGGTCTTCTTTTAAGCCCTTTTCAGACCCTCTAAACATGAAAAGATTGTCGAGTGATCTTGTGGCCTTTCACGCTCGTTAAACTGAAATTTGAAGTCATGTCTGTTCGGTGGTAGTTTACCCCTTTTTCGGTCCAGACGGTCAACTGTACGAACAAAGGTATACTCTATGTAACTTCAACTCTATAGAAGAGTACTCTCAGGTATCATTTTATCTCTTTTTTGGGCCTGAGAGACTAAACTTACGAAGAAGGAACCCCCATGGAGTCCATAGTTAAGCTCTTTTCAGACTCCCTAAAAGTGAAAAGATTGTCGAGTGACCTTATTCTTTCACACTCGTTAAATTGGTCCAGAAGAACATTCCTGATGGAGTCCATAGTTAAGCTTTTTTTAGACTCCTTAAAAATGAAAAAATGGCCGAGTGATATTGCCTTTATCACACTCGTTAAAATGGTTTTGAATAGACGTCTAATCGGTGCTAGTTTACTCTTTTTCGAACCGACTAGACTATCTTCGGAAAAGGTACCCCAATGGAAAGTCCTTTTATGTTTTTTCAGACTCTCTAAATATGAAAAACCACTGAGCTTCCCTTCTTTGGGCTCGTTAAACTTACATCGAAGGACGTTACCATTGTGTGTTTTGTTAACTGTGTTTGCATACCTTATACGCCAGCCTTGTAACAGTTTTCTTCTGCGTCTTAACACCTTTGGCCCTCGGAGGATTTTTCCCAAGTATCATTCAACTAGAATATCAGTCTTGTCCTTGTGCCTTGAGCTTGTATGTTCACAACACTCGTTCCTGCTTTGTAACGTAATATTCCTTTATTCTTTTTCCACAATTATTGAAAAGAACAAAAAAATCAAATATACCCCAAAAAGAGGAAGGGAAAAGTATTTTCTTTATTAACAACATAATGAGTCGCCCTTGGATAAAGCACCTCTGTCTGTTTTTTCATCAGACTATGGGATGTAGTACGAACTTAGGAATATTTTCTCGCTATATAGGGTTATGTCCTCCACCATTTGGTTATCCTTCCAAACATATGGAGAGTTTGCATTGCCTCTTCCTTCGTAGACTTATGATTAATTCCATGCTCCCTGAGTCTCATCATTTGTCGTGCTATTATCCAAGGGAATTTTTTCACCAAGCCTGAGTCAGCCCCTCTGCAGTTTGTCTCTTGCCCTCATGCCCGACCATCCTGAATGTCCAATCAAGTCCTTGTTCAAAATCAATGAAGCCTTCAGTCTAATCATCAAGATTATCTAGTCCATGACTGACGAGCCATCGAAGACCTCTGGGTAGTGCAATCATACACTCATATTACACTCCTACCCAAGTTTTGAATATTTTGAAGTTGTTTCTTGAGCTCTGAAGATCTCATCTCCTGCCATCAAGCCGAATCAGCTTCTGGAAGATGGATACTCTATATGTATATCCTTCTTATTTCGAGATGTAGCTCCACTTTGTATTGTTCGTGGCTACTCTTTATAGTTATTTGACATGGATCTACAGTGTATTTTATTGGTATCCATGATTCTATTTTATCCCAAGCATGGGTAAGCCCGCCTCGGTGAGACATGTGTTATTTTGAAGACGGTGCCTCCCGGTTCCTGATCCTTGGGATCAATAATTTGGCACATCAATAAAGATTGGTAATGTATTTCGTTCATCAGATGCTCTTTTGACCTCACACATTAGGGGGCATCTGTTATAACCCTAAATTTCACCACACATGCTTATCTGGCATCAGGCCATCTCATATCCTTTCTTTGCCAAAGTACTGCTGAAAAACTCTTTGAAAATCCTCTTTTATAAAGGCCCACGTGCCCTAATCCATTACTGCACACGTGTATATGCTGGCTGACCCAAGACAACCTGCATGGACCAAAAAAAGCACGAAAAAAGGAAATTTGCCAACAGAATACAAAAGATATCGGTGAGTTAACTGAAACTCTCGACCATGCATGGCCGAGGGTTCATCCAAATTCCTAGCTCCTTCTAGCCTATAAAATAATGGGTAGGAGTCCCATTTGGAAGGAGGAAAAATATAGCAAAGAAACTCTTCCCATTTACGTATTCCCATTGTCCCAACCCTTTAGCCTTTCCTTGTGCCAAAGGAGATTCAAAGCAAAGCAGTTGGAGGACAGAAGAAGAGGATCCTAGGATTAGGTTCGAGGAGTGGTGGACGGTCTCAACTTTTGTAAGTTGACTCATTCAAAGTAATAAAGAAAATGCTTTTCCTGTCCCAACTCATGAACTATTTATAGTTTGATTAGTATATGTTTGGATTTCTAACCCGTTAGTATATAAGTAGGATGCATGCGTAGTTTTTGCTTGTCTTGGATGCAGGCCATCCTTGGAAGGAGTATTGCGAACAAGTAATCAAGTACAATGGAGGATCGACATCAAACGTCGGGAACAAGGTAATTTGATCTTTCCATGCATTTACTAAGAAAAGGGGATTTAAATTTAGGGATGAAGGTAGAAAGTAGTTTCTCTTCTTTCATATCTGCATGCAAAGTCTGAACTCTATTTGCTAGTTCGTAGGGAGATTTTCCTCACAACACCTTGGACAAGGAATTTCTTAGGGCCTTGGTTGTGGAACATAAAGTGGCACCTCAACCCTGCTCTCCCCAAGCCCAAGCTAGTTCCTCTAATGTCAGTACTTCATGTACTATTCCCTCCCCTGGTTCACATGCTTTGCCCACCTCTCCCTGTAATGCAACTTTGTGTACCTTCCAAAATACCAACTCAGATGCTTTTTTCAACTGTCAGACACTTCCGAACATTTTTCCCAACAAAATATTTTTTTTTAGGTCACTCAGTATGATTCCCCTAACTCTCCTGAAGTCGTTTCTCTTGAAAATATTAAAAAAGTTTACCTATCTCTAATTCTGATTACCAACAATGAACACAACACTTCTCTTATGCCCATGTTTACCCACAATTGTCAAATTAAGCATGAATTGACTACTCTTGTCCTAGACAATGGAAGCCAAAAGAACCTCATCTCCCAGGACTTGGTCCAACATATACAACTCCCAACTACTCTACACCATGGACCATATCAACTTGGATGGGGACAAAAGGAAGGTCCATGCCTGATTGTCTTCCAGTGTTGCGTGGTGACCTTTGTTATTGTCCCTTTCCAGGATACTGTGGTGTGTGATGTTTCACCTTTAGAGTGTGCTGACCTATTACTTGGAATCCCCTACCAACAGACCCAAAACATTGTTTATCATGCTAAATTTCATAAATACCACTTGCCACATGAGAGACACACCTATGTACTTACTTCATTTTCTCCTCAATCCACACAACCTCTGACTGAACAAGCAATCGTTAAGCAAGTCACTTTGAATAAATATGTTTCCTTGTGTTTGGTTCACCCCATTAAACAAAACCATTTTACCAACCCAGTACATCACGACATGACTCCCCCAATCCTAGAAGTTTCCAAGGTTTTTCCCCAACCCATGAGATGTTAATGTTTATGCCATTATTATAGTTATTTTCATTTTATAAGATAAGAGAATAATAAGAACAAGATCACTGAGAAATACACATTCACAAGAGACACAACATTTATCCTGGGAAACCCTCTAGGGGAAGAAAACCCAGCAAAAACTTCCTTAACATATATAGCTTATACAATGTTCAAAAGATAACTCAAACCAATACAGTTATTCCTTTCCAAAAGATGTGCCACTCTTCTTCTCCTCTCTCCAACTGGTAATTACAACTTGCCTCATAAGAGAATGAGCAAGTGAGTTGTGTGTTTGAAGTAAGGCGCTAGCCTCTTATTTATACAAGACTGGCACGTGTGAAAGGTCACAATTGGCAGAGCCGACCTCTCACTCTGGGTGGGTAAACCCACCTTTAATTAATTATGGGTCATCCATAATAACTGTTGGGGACGAATTCTTATTCTGCCCTTTGTAATTGTTCGATGACCAATCCACAAAAGGGGATTTGGTCCTTATACAATTACTGACATGATTAATCCTCAATGGGGATTAATCCAATAACAATAATAATAATAATGACATGATTAATCCGCAATGGGGACTTAATCCAATAATAAAATAATAAGAATGCTCTTCGCAGTTACATTATTTCAACACTCCCCCTTAACAAGAAGGGTATTCTTCATCAGCATCAGG
>ML778014.1:695759-726712 GCA_009831015.1 Picea engelmannii | reverse complement strand
CAACTGCAACTGGTTCTGAGACTGCAACTGCAACTGCAACTTAGGGTTTTATGAGGAAACCCTAATTTTTCAAACTTTGAATTTTGAAATTCTGATCCAGGGGATAGATGCGCTGGGCTGAGGCGAGTTAGCTGGTGCAGACGGAATTTCAAAAATCCAACTTTTACCCCTTAAAATCTAATTTGTGGATTTCTGGACTGGTGCTTTTGGTTTTCTGGTACTTCTGGTACTCTGGTACTTTTGGTACTCTAGTTTTCTAGTTTTCTGGTACTTTGTGAAACTAGGGTTTCACTTTTTTGGAGATATAGCCACTGAAAAGGTGCGCTCTAAGTGCCAAAATGATATTGGTAAAGGGCACAACTTTCTACGAGGTTAGGGAGCTAAAAAGAGATACTTTTTCAAAACCCTAATTTTTGGGTACAGTAAGAGTGAAAATTTTCCTCTTTCGAAATATGCTTCCTTCAGGTTGGCTCTAATACCATGTTAATGTTTATGCCATTATTATAGTTCTTTTCATTTCATAATATAAGAGCATAATGAGAACAAGATCACTGAGAAATACTCATTCACAAGAGACACAACATTTATCCTGGGAAACCCTCTAGGGGAAGAAAACCCAGCAAAAACTTCCTTATCATAAATAGCTTATACAATGTTCAAGAGATAAATCAAACCAATACAGATAGTCCTCTCCAAAAGATGCGCCACTCTTTTTCTCCTCTCTCCAACTGGTAATTGCAGCTTGCCTCATAAGAGAATGAGCAAGTGAGTTGTGTGTTTGAAGTGAGGCGCTAGCCTCTTATTTATACAAGACTAGCACGTGTGAAAGGTCACAACTGGNAGGGCCGACCTCTCACTCTAGGTGGGTAAACCCACCTTTAATTAATTCTGGGTCTTCCATAATAACTGTTGGGGCTGACTTCTTATTCTGCTCTTTGTAATTGTCCGATGACCAATCCGCAAAAGGGGATTTGGTCCTTATACAATTACTGACATGATTAATCCTCAATGGGGATTAATCCAATAACAATAATAATAATAATGACATGATTAATTCGCAATGGGGATTTAATCCAATAATAAAATAATAAGAATGCTCTTCGCAGTTACATTATTTCAACATGAGATTGCCCTCATCTTGCTTTATTGAGCACACCATTGATCTCCTGTCGGAAGCCTCTTTTCCCAACACCCCTTCCTACAATATCGCTCCCCAAGAGGCTACTCTGATAGCATTCCAATCTTGCTAACTTCTACATTCAGGACCTACTTCTACATTCCCGTTTACGTTACCATTTTATCGATAAAGCCAAATATCATATATAAAAGACTATACCTATGAGTTATTCCATACTGCACAGTAATCACACATATAATAGTTAGGGGATAGCTTCACTATACCCTAGTCTCCTAGTTACTAACATTATCACTCACTAATGAAAGTATAAGGGTTAATGTTTAACTTATTAAAACCCCACTAGAATTACAACCATCTCTATGCATAAACATTTAACGTTTAAATTATTAAAAACCCCATTAAAATTACCACGAGCTCTATGCATAAACAATTACTTATGCCATAAAGGGTCCTATATTAATTCGGGTTCAAAGCATATACATAAGCCTTTATCAAATATAATGTAGACTTTAATATAAATGTGCCTTTATATGTTAACTTTCTGAGTAATAGGCTTCGTGGAAAAAGTCTATGGTTAAACTTCCAACCACTATTACCACAGTAACTAAAATAATGGTTAATAGTTGGCATCGTTATGAGGCCCAACGATAACATTCATCCATCCCAAACTCAATAACATGATTGAACAAGATGGTCAGACCTTTAACTGAATGAGGGATGGGCATGACAAATGGGTAATAGTAACAACCCTAACTTGGCTATCCTCACACTCTGCAATAACTTGGTATGAGGTCGAATAAAGGATTGTCAGACACTGGTTAAAACCTTTGTCTAATCTATTAATGGTTACCTGCAATAGTACCTCCCGAGAGCTATTGCTTGGCCACCGTGTCCACTACAAATCGTGCCACCTCCATTGTGTCACATGGCATTGTACCATTTCGTAATCCTCACAAAAACTTCTCTGGGGAACCGAGGTAGGTCACTGTAACACTTCCCTCCAGAGTTGTCGAGTGTTTTTCTCTGCGCGTTATTCCTTCCTATGTTCTTGGTTAGCAACAATGGCAATATCGAACTAGATAATAGTGGGAGAGGCTTCAGGCGGTCTGGAATTCCTACTACACTCGAAAGGTAATTTCTCGCATCCCATACCTCACATTTGGAATTGTAGTAGGTTACTATTTTCTACAAAGATTTACGTCTTGGTCTGCTCCTTTGGTTTTCAGTTGTTGAACTAGGGTTTTACAGGGTTCCTCTAAGAGTTATCAATTCCCTGGTTATCTTACGATATTAATGCCCTCCTCCTGTAACGAAGATATGATACTAAGCCATTTCCCAGTATTTAATGGTTTTTGTTTATCTTTAAGGAATTAATTATGTTTCCATGGCTTGTAACTCTATTATGTAAAGTTTGGTGTACTAACGGATTGACGAAGGCACTTGCAGGTATACCATGGCATGCGTAAAATTCCTTTTGCATCTGTGACTTGGTTAAAACTTTGTTGTGTCCTACGCACAAGTTGAAGATAGAACCCCCCATGCGTCGCGTGTTACCTGTTGAATTTCCCCAACTCGTCGTTGGGTAAGCCTCTATTGTTTGTAATAAATTATTCTTGTTAAAATATTTGCAAAGGTAAAAACTCCCTTGATCCGTATTTTATGATCAGAATGAAATGAATACAGATTATTAACAGGTGCTTAACACAAAATAACAGAGATACAATAAAACTGGTTTTCTATTCAATAACGAAATAAGATGAAACTGTAAAATGCAGTGGAAACAAGATTGTTGGAATGGTGGCATCTTATCTCTGAGAAGATATGTGACAACAGCGCACATTCACAACAAGAAGATTATAATGAGGCTCTGAAGGCCTTTTTACAATAAGCAAGAATTCCAAAAGCCCTAGACATCCAAAAACCTATCCCTAGGAGATGAAGTACCAAAAGTCATGTGGGCCCCATTTGGGTAATGTTATAACCCTAATTTGCACCATACATGCTTACCTGGCATAATACCATCTCAGATCCCTTCTTTTCCAAAGCACTGTTGAACAACTCTTTAAAAACCCTCTTTTATAAGGGCCCACATGCCCTACTCCATTACTGCATGCGTGTACATGCTAGCTGACCTAAAATAGCCCACGTGGACCGACAAAAGAACAAAAAAAGGAAAGTTGTTGATGGAACACATAACTCTGGGTGAGTTAACTGAAACTCATGACCATGCATGGCTGAGGGTTCGTCCAAATACCTAGCTTCTTCTAGCCTATAAAATAAGGGCTAGGGGTCCCATTTGGAGGAGGAGAAATACAGTAAAGAAACTCTGGCCAATTGCATATTTCCATTGTCCCAACCCTTTAGCCATCATTTTTCAAGAAGAGATACAAAGCAAAGAAGTTGGAGGACATTTGAAGAGGAGCCCAGGATCAAGATTTGCGGAGCAGTGGCCGGTCTCAACATTTGTAAGTTGATTCATTTAAAGTAATAAAGAAATGCTTTTCCCGTCCCACTTTATGAGTTCTTCATAATACAGTAAATATATGTTTGAATATTTAACCCATTAGTCTATAGGTAAAATGCATGTGTATTTTGTTGCTTGTTTTGCATATAGGTCAGCTTTGAAAGGAGGACTACTAACAAGTGATCAAGCCAGAGGAAGGATTGACATCGAACATCCAGAACAAGGTATGTTGGTCTAAACCATGTATTTGCTGAAAAGGAATGGGGTTTAAGTCTGGGGATGAAAGTAGAAAGTATATTTCTTTTGGTCATATCTACATGCATAAGATAACCCTATTTTCTAGTCCATAAGGGGATTTACCTCACAACAAAATTGGCGACCATACTGGGGAAGTCTCTAGGGTTCCTAGGAATTTTATTTGTTTTTGGCTAGTTTTAAAAGACTGGTTTTCTTGTGTGCCTTTTAGTTTCTGCAAAGTCTGATCTAGCAGAGAGTCTGGTTTTCCATACCAGCTTTCTCTATGATTTTCTTGACTGTGTTTTTTCGAGACCCATAGAGGTACACGCGGCCTGCATAAGGTCTACACATGTGTACCCATGCCCAACTCTCTTACAACCCGCGTGTGAACGCTAGCTGAAGAAGTAGTAGTAGTGTGTAGATTCCAGAAGATTTTGGAGGCAGTCATCCTCTTCCCTATCAGAATTAGTGATTCTCAGGGGTTTTCTGGAATTCTTTCTAAGTCTTGGTTGTTTGCAGTCTTGTCTCAGATTGGTTTGTTTTTACGAATTTTTTCCTTATATTTTTTTCCTTGTTTCTGTTAAAGAGAGCGTCTAAGCCTTCAAGAGATCCTGGTTATCAATATCAGTGGTCTCTTCCTAGTTTGGATTGTCTATTTTTATTTTTTCTCAGAGTTTTAGAGATACACGTGGCCTATAGAAGGTTAGCCCGCGTGTACACGCCCTCTGGCTCTATACAACACGTGTTCACATGCTTGTTGTTGGATTATTAGTAGCGTGCTTGGGCGAGATAGTTTTTGTTGAGGGTAAGGCAGTCATCCTTTCCCTTGATGAGAGTTATACCTCTCAAGTATTTGAATCTCTGTCTTACCATTCAGTAGCTTAGGATTAATCTTAGCCTTAGCTTGCTATTTCTTATTTAAAAAAGATGTCATAAAAAATAAAAAAAAATTAGGGTTTTTCGACAAGTGTGAGAGTCATTTTTTAAAGTTGCTAGTGTGTGATTTGTTGAAGTGATTCTTTGCGATCTGCAATTAGGCTATAATTGTTTTTCTTGGTTTTTACTTGTTGGTATTTTTCCTTTTTGCTTTATCAGCATTTAAATAAAAACAAAATCTCTTTCCTTTTCTTGTTTGGTTGAAGAAGTGTGATTCTGCATTATTAGCCAGGGAAAAGTATTTTATTTCATAAGTTTTTGCAGTTTACTTAGATCATAAGTAGCTCATAGTCGAGTGAAATTCCTTTTGATTTTGCTGTCCAAAATCTTAGAAAATAAAAAAAAGGAAAAAAATTGAAAAGTCGTTGAAATTTTGCATTAAGTGAAAGTTTTTGTTTCCAACTTTTTATTCATTTTTCTTTCATATTTTACACATCATCAGTTTCACTTTCATACCCCTTGACATAAGACAAGCCATAAAATTAATTCTAAATCTAAAATTTATTAGACTTTTATGTTTGTAGGGTTAATGAACTAGTTCAGGATTAGGGCCTTGGATTAGGTTGGAGAGGAAACTATTCAAGGCCATTCAAAATCAAACATTGGAGTCTGAGTTAGGGATTGTCTAAGTCCAGTATCGTGAAAGTTATCTGGGACCCCCCTCTAACACAGGGGATAAACACGAGGTCGCGTGCAGAAAGGTAGCGGAGATAACCCCTCCAAAGCTGGACCAATCGTAGTGGAGAACACATATAGAGACCTTGTTTTGGGATTCCATCGATTGCATTTTCCATAGGGCTTCATGGGTATTGATTCCATTCGAGGTCCTCAGTTTTCTTCTAGACCACTTTCTTTTGATACCCTTGACAGGTTTCGGCCTCGATACCCTACTCATTGTGGTCTACCCGACTTTTGATTGTACCCGCCTGGTGATTGTTCACGCGCTGGCAACCTAGTTTCCTATCTTTTTTAGGGACATACACAGGTGACTGCAGGGGTATACCGCAGTACCTAGGATAGACATTGGGCCGTTCTTTGTAGAGTATACCCAGAGGGTGCTTCCGTGTTTGAGTTTCACTTGCACCGATAAGTTTCTCTAGTGTTGGTTGTTGTAACTGTTCTTCCAATTAATTTAGTGTTTGCTTGTCTTATCTTCTAGGGATTTTTTTAGTGTGTGTTACTTTTGAATGTTTAGACTACCTTAGAGTGTCTTTGATCTTCTCACATAGTCAAGGATCATGAGCTCCACTGGTCACGAAGGCTTCTTGGCCTGTCGCCGGTAACACTGGAGCCACCCCCGCAACCATTAAGGCGAAAGATATACCAACAAGGGTCTTTTGAAGTGACTGGGTCACAAGCAATTGTGCCCGACCAACATTCGGAGGAATCGACTATTTTGGACCTTGAAGTGAATGCTCTTGGCCTGGTTGAAACCCCAACCACTGATTTCTTGGCACCTTTCATCGTACCAATTCAATTTTACGAGTGCGAGACAGTGTTGCACATAGCAATGGAAACAAATGTTGTTACTCCTTCTAGGAATTCTTCAATTCCCACTACGGTTGTCACCACAAAAGAGTTTTCACCTCCTAACCCACCGTCACTGGTTTGAACCACCATGGTCTTGACCGCCTCTACATCGCACAGTGGTCTGATCCCATCTTTGGCGGCAACCATAACCCCTTTCACACCAAGTGCGACAAACCCTCCGTTCTCATACAGGATGCCTAGTTTGGGTACAAGTCCTATACTTTCCTACTCCACTTTACAGACTTCAGGTATGGGGGCAGGGAGCTCTAGCACTCCTCTGCAAGGTCACATGGGGGGCACTCCTGCTCCTTTTAAATCTTTCCCTTATAGAGGAGGTCATATACCTCCTTCGTCCCCTTCACTCGGTGGCTCGCATCAGTAATCCACCGGGCAACCTACACACCATAGTTTATTTGGAGCGGGGAGTCAAGGAACACCTTTGCATAGTATGTCGGTAGGTTAGACACCATTTTCTTTGGCTGGAACGTTTTTTAACAACGCCTTCTCGTCAACCGCCTTCTCGACTGGGGGCAATCCCAGTTTTGGACAATCTATTCATATGCACGGTAGTATTCCTGCACAGGGGGCAAACGTAGGAACTTCTTCTGCACCAGGGCCTTTGAATTCTTGGCAGGGATTTGTTCCCTCATATGGAATGCCGATATGGGGTACTTCTTTCCACAATCAATGGAACCTCGAACAAACTACTATGCTTGTCCCCACAAGACCGACATGGGGCAACCCTTC
Source organism: Picea engelmannii (assembly GCA_009831015.1). Classification (NCBI taxonomy): domain Eukaryota; kingdom Viridiplantae; phylum Streptophyta; class Pinopsida; order Pinales; family Pinaceae; genus Picea; species Picea engelmannii. Next base: position 719,660 of record ML778014.1, on the reverse strand, counting down.
CTAGAGTCCTTCGAATATAATGCATGCCTAACCATCTATGTCCTATTTGGGAAATCATTTGATGATGTCTCCACATACGCAAAATCCATACGCTGGCCAGGGCCATGGTTTCTACCAGAATCCAGGCCAGTAGCCGAACTTTTCCAGGCAACCTGGTGCCAGTCAAACTACATGCCCCTTTTTCCCAGGTTATCACCAACAACCCAAACTACCCTTCTTGGTGACTTTGCACTTGCCAAATTTGACAAGGTTATTGAATGACCCTATTTGTCACAATCTGCGTTGGCCTCCTATGTTGACGAAGTTGCCTTTAGACATTCCAAAGTTCAAAGCCAAGCTTAACGAAGATCCAGAAGATCATGTGACTACCTTCCATCTTTGGTGCTCATCTAACTTGTTGAAAGATGACTCTGTACAGTTTTGATTGTTTCAACATACTCTCATTGGGAGTGCTGCGAAATGGTACATTGAGCTCGATCGCTCAATATACTCTTCCTTCGGTGAGCTGGAAATGGATTTCCTAAATGATTTCCAGTTACCTGTGAGATATGACACTGGCACAGAGCTGCTGGCCAATTTCGAACAGATGACAACAGACCATATCTCTGATCACATCCAAGAATGGAGACACTGGAAGAGTCTAATTAAGGTGCCAGTCCCACCAGCATTCCTTCTTGAGTGGTTCCTTAAGTCTTTGGTCCCATAGTTATCCAAAGATGTCGCAACGTCAGGAGTATTCTCTGAAGAAGATGCCATCATGAAAGCTCAACAATTTGAGCTCATCTATTCTCAGTCTGGTTTATTATACAACATCTTGCCACATGCGCCACACTTAATACTGGACAAAACTAGACAGAGAGATGGACCACATGCCGATGGTATTGTTGGTTCAGCACAAACAAATCCCACTGAGAAATTGACAAAGCAGTTGCAACAGTTATCTATACAACACACAGTGGCCAGCCAAACTACTACTTTGGTTGTTCCCCCTACTAAAATGTTGGAGGTACACATAGTGCAATTGACTAACCCAAAGGCCACCCAGCAGCCTAAAGGAAAGAAAAAACAATGAAAGAAGGGTAAGGGGGATAAAAAACCTACCGATAATGCTGGCAGCGACAACACTGAAAAACATAAGGTGAGGTATCCATGCAACTTGTGCGTGGAAGACCACCCGACCCATCTATGTCCTCGGCTTGCAGAAGCCCAAAAGTTTGTAATGCAGCAACAACAAGCTGTGTTGACCAATCCATTTCAACATGGGCAAAATCTAACCCAAGCCTCTATAAGCACGGAAGGGGGCAGCCAAGAACCCTCTCCGCCTGAGAACAACCCCGCATCCACGAACATATATATGGTGAGGGGTGATTCTTTTATATCGACTAGAGCACATGTTTATAGTAAACAAAGCACTTCTGAGAAGGGTAAATAAGTTGAATTCCCATCTCTTCCTCTATAGATTGAGAATACATTGGGTGAAACAATGACATACATTCCCAAAGGCTCATTCAAAAAAGATTTTCATAACCCAAATGCAAGGGCCGCCTAGAACTACTCTGTACAGTTAGGAGGGAAGACCATGTGTGTCGAGGTAGAGGTAGTCGATGCTCCCCTCAACTATAACCTCTTTTTAGGAAGGAGTTGGACTTATTCCATGCAAGCAGTGGTTGCTACAGTTTTCCAGGTCTTGTTGTTTCCACACAAAGGCCGAATAGTGACCATCGATCAATTGTCCTTCTCCAAACCTGATCTTGCGTTGGGGGCATCAATGGTCCTGATGATTGATAATCCTCAACTAGGTGTCGTCATTGTAGGGGTTGGTTTGTGCCCATCTTTGATGGGTACCTTCGATTACCCGCCCCCTCAAGGAGATATCAAGTTTATATCCAATCACCACAAGGTTGAGATTTTTCAAGTTTCGTCATTTCACATGACTTACTTAGACGATCCGTGGATACTTCCTTCCCCATCAGCCACGATGGATGGGATAGGGCACCCGATCATGTCCATGCCCTTGTCTGTAGCTGAAGTAGCATACTCTTTAGTCCAACAAACTTCAGCCCACACTGATCTAGCTCCTGCACAAGAGTTCAATCCACTTCTAGAGCCTATTTGGGCTCAGGGTTCTCTTGCTCACACCGATTCATCAAACTTAGTATTGCCCTCTAATGAAGCAATAATTGAAGCAATGACTAGTCTAGATAAACCTTGGGAAGATATTCATCATAGATCATACTTCCTCCTAGAGTTAAGCCTAATGGAAGCGGGAGAATTCACTGTGACTATGATGGGAGATCGGTCTTGTCCTATTAATCCCTTAGCTACACATGAGGTTTATGCTGAGGGTAATATGACAACTATCACTGAAACCTTACCGATCAATATCTCCCAAAACCCCGGTGTCATGGAGAATGTCTTCATTGGAGCTGACTTCTCCCCCGAAGAGATTCAAATCTACACAGATCTTTTTAAAGAATTCTGCAACATTTTCGCCTGGTCTTATGAGGAAATGCTAGGCATCGATCCAAAAATAGTTGAACATGAAATCACAACAAATCCTAATGCCAAGTTGGTTCAGCAGAAGCTTCATCCAGTTAATCCTAAGAAAGAAACAACCATTAAGGTTGAGGTGGAGAAATTTCTAAAAGCCGGGTTTATCTATCCTATCCATTTGACTCAATGGGTGTCAAACCCCGTGTCGGTCAATAAAAAATAAGACACGATTCGTGTATGTACCGACTTCCGTGATTTGAACAAGGCATGTCCCAAAGATAATTTTCCCACACCGTTCATCAACTAGATCATTGATGAATGTGTGGGTTGGGAAGCCTTTTCTTTCATGGACGGTTTTTCAGGATATAATCAAATACAAATCAAACCCGAAGACCAACACAAAACAACATTCATCTGTCCATGGGGTACATTCGCGTATCGTAAGATGCCTTTTGGTCTCAAAAATGCTGGAGCCACCTTTCAGCGAGCCATGTCTTTTTCTTTCCATGACCTCAAGCATATAGTCAATGCTTACTTAGATGATTTAGTATCTCGATATCACAAGAGAATGAATCATCCCACACACCTCTGACTTATCTTCAAACATTGTCGCTACTTTCAGATTCGCCTGAATCCAAACAAGTGCAGCTTCTGCGTAATGTCGGGACAATTGTTAGGTTTCATAGTTTCAACAATAGGGATCATGGTCGATCCTCTCAAGGTTGAGGCAATAATTCAGTTGCCCCCCCTACGCAGAATCCTTCAACTTCAAAGTATACAGGGTAAGGTGAATTTTCTAAGATGCTTTATTGCTAACTACATTGAGATCACCAAGGTATTTATGTGCTTACTTAAAAAAGATGTTCCCTTTTGTTGGGACGATGTCGCTCAATGCTCTTTCACCGCATTGAAATATGCACTCACAATTGCCCCTCTGCTCCGGCCACCTAATTATAACAAGGATTTCCTATTATATATGGTTGTAGAAAAATCAACCATTGGCATGGCCTTAGTTCAGGAAGATGACTTCTTCTCAAAATATGTCATCTATTACCTGAGCCGAGGCCTCGTAGGAACATAACTCAATTATTCTCATACCAAAAAACTTGCGTTGGCAGCAGTACATGCTGTTCAACGGTTTCATCATTATGTTTTGTTTCGCAAGACCACCGTCATTACTATCATAAATCCATTTTAGTACATGTTGACACGATGGGTAATAGGCGGAAAAATCAGTATATGGATAGTCATCCTCTAGGAGTTTGACTTTGATTTCGTTTTAGCAAAGTCCAAAAAGTCACTGGTCTTCACAGAACTTATTTCGGAACTTCCGGTTGAGTCCGGTGATCTTGTGCCCGAAGAGTCACCTATTAGAGGAGATATGTTTTTGATCACCTCTTCAGATCCCTGGTATGGAGATATACTTATCTATATCCAGAATTTGAAGTTCCCCACTACTGCTTCTCGTGATGAGCATCGACACATATGCCATCAGGCTAAGAATTATCTCATACTCGATGATACATTATATCAGAGAGGTGTAGAATGCATCCTACGCCGATGTCTCACTCAGGAAGAAGCGATTATCATGCTTAACGATTTCCACACTGGATCCTGTGGCAGTCATTTGTCTGGGTTGGCAATAGCCCAAAAGATTCTACGAGCAGGTTACTTCTGGCCGACACTTATCAAGGATTGTATCGAATCAGTCAATAAGTTCCATCTGTGCCAAATATTTTCTCGGAAAATGAGGGCACATCTTGCTCCCATGTTTACTGTCATCACAGTAGTTCCCTTCACCAAGTGGGGGATTGATTACACTACATGCAACCCTCCTTTAGTAAGGGGGCACCGCTATATCATCATATTTGTAGACTACTTCACAAAGTATGTCGAAGCTATGCCAACATTTAAATATGATGGAGAGAGTGTAGCTCTCTTTTTATTCAATCAGATAATAGAAAGGTTCGACGTCCTGAGGGAGATTGTCATTGATCATGATAGTCACTTTCAAAACTAGATGATGACTGAGTTAACATCAAAGCTCGGGCTATGGCAAGAACATTCGTCACCCTACTACCCCCAAGAAAATGGACAGGTGGAAGCTCTAAACAAAACTCTTAAGACCATTCTACAACGAACTATCAACTCAGCCAAGTCAAATTGGCATTTGATGTTATACTCAACATTATGGGCTTACTGAACATCTGTTAAGACTGCAATTGGTTTCTCACCTTTTCAACTCGTTTATGGGTTGGAGGCATTCTTTCCCATTGAATGTCAAATCCCATCTCTAAAGTTGGTTGTACAATTATTGCCAGACACTTCTCCACTTGAAGAACGGTTAGTATACCTTGAGCAGCTCAATGAGCAGCATCGTGATGCATCCCTGGCCAACGAGGCTTACAAACATAAGGTCAAGTGTCAATATGATAGGTCCATTCGTCCTCGGATTTTCTCTTAAGGCGACCATGTCCTGGTCTATGAACAAGATAAGGACCCCCTGGGGGCAGGAAAATTCAAACCCATGTGGTTCAGACCTTTCATCATAAAAGAGGTTTTAAAAAAGGGCGCTTATCGTCTGGTTGATTTTGAAGGGAATGATTTCATGAAGTTTAGAAATGGGCTCTACCTCAAGAAGTATTACTCATACGTAGGTCTCTGTGGGTAAATTTTTGTAACATATGTATAGTCTTTGTACTATTACTTTTTAGTTTTTTTTTAGTGTTATGGACGTGTCGTTGATGTTCTCTTTCGTCACTGTGGTAGATGTCAAGTGATTCCGAGGTGTTCATTGGGTATGCAGACGGTGCTAGTTGGCACACTCGGAGGCTTGCCTCAGTAGCTTGAGTAATATTTACACCTCAAGGCCAGCTATTATCCTCTAGAGGTATATGCTTAGGTGAAACCACAAATAATGTCGTCGATTATAGTGCAGTTATTGAGTTTATTCGTGACGCTTTGTCATTGGGTATCTCTCATCTCCAGATCTATCCCGATGCTCAACTAGTTGTGTCTCAATTAAAGAGAGTGTAATGGGTTCATGATCCAACTTTACACCGACGTTTCCTTAGGGTACGTATCTTAGAACAAAACTTTGATTATATTACATATTTTCATGTTCCTGGGAGATTAAACCAAGTTACAGATACTCTAGTTAATCAAATAGATTGGCATCTTTCACACATATGAAAGAACATTCACATAAACCAAAAAAAAAATATATCTAATATCATGAAGTAACCAGAGTACATAGATGGATGCAAGGGCCTCAAAAATATAACCAATAATGAGTCAGAGGGATTATTCCCTCAAACAATATATACAAGTAGTGCTCGTGGCATGTCAAAATGTCTAGCTAAAGTTAGGTCCTATCGACCCTGTTATACTAGTCCACAACATTGGCTAAACGCCGAAATAACCGGACCCACGTATGTGGTGCCCCCACTACATGAGGCTGCATATATGGTGGCAGGTCCTCAATCTCTTCCATCAGGACCATGCAAGTGAGCACAGTAAAGTTATGCTCAACCCATCTCAATACCCTCTCAACCTCCCTAGCTGGAAGATCTCCTGCTACTGTTGGTCTGCCTGCGGCGGTAGGTGCGGCCCTTGGCCGAGGATGACACCTATTCCTCGCATAGTTAGCGGGTCACACTGGTCCCACATTTGCACACAATGAACACATATCCGTCAAATACTTTGGCATAAAAATAAATAAATAAAATTGATATATATATATATATATATATATATCAAAACAACATAAAAATTACATATACAACAAAAAAAATACAAAGGTGGAGACTTACCCATCTCCCCTCACTCCTCACCAGGAGGTACTGGTATCTCAGGGTCTCTTGAAAAATCAATCCCGGCATAGGGGTAATCCTCTATAACCGAGATCTGTCATGACAGCCACACAAATAAGTCATCATCGAAGGACTCACTGGTCCTTCCACCACCCTGTCGCGACAGTAATACTGCCCATCTACACACAACAGGAAGAGAAGCCTGATGTCCTCATACAACTATTCGAGGACTAAAACTTGGAACTCTCTCAAAAAAGAATGAACACAGAATGGTCCTGAACCCAAAGTTCCTATGTGTCCGCAAACGACAATATGTTAACTGCCTCTTCATACACTCAAGAAAAGTGGTACTCCAATCAAAAACTTGTGCATTTAAGCACTGGACTGCACAGTTCATCTGTGCATGGGACGCCTGATGTAGAGCCGCAGAACCAGTAATTCACCCAATAAGCAATACTATCGCCTGTAGTGATAAGTTAGTGATATTTATTATGGGCACCTGCGTGCTCGCGTAGTCTATATCAACTGCACAGTATAGGCCTATCAATTCCACTATGTTATGTGGCCCCATAAGAAAAGTCTGGAAATTGACTAGTTCCCCTCTCTTGGAGAGGCCAGTCAAAAAGTAAATGTCCTCGACCGTGGGCACCAGTGACTGTCCCTCTAACATGAATGTCTCTGCATCCGAATGCCAGTAGTCAACCAAGGAATTTAGTAGCCTAGGTTGTGCCCACATGAAAGGACATAGGAAAAACTGGAGTAACCCACACTGCATCAAAGTAGCCACAGCATTGGGGTCTTCCCCAACCAACTCATTTACCTCTTCATGCTCTCTTTCTCTCCAATGGACATACATCCTACAAAACACCAAGGATCAGGAGAGTTAACCCTTTCTTTTTATGCCTTTATCATTCCATAAGGGGGTCCATGCGGGCTGTAATGGTGACAGTCGCGTGTACATGTGGCTTGTCCAAATATAGCCCGCATGGACCTAGAGCCGACCTTTTAAAGGTTGATGCCCCCCTTAAAAATGAAACCCAATGCACAAATAAAGACATGAAATGCAATATAAGGGATTTTGTACTTACTTGGTCCAGACATAAGTTCATTTATTCCATTGTAGCTCCTGGAATCACCGCTTTTGACAAAGGGGGTCTTTTAGCTCCATAGTCAATTTCCAAATCAACAATGGTGATAATGAGCTGCCGGCTTCTATTTATAGACTTTTTGGCCTCTTTTTGTCACTTTTTTGGCCTCCCTTGTCATTTTCTTTATACCAAAAACCATTTAGAGTGATTTAGGAGCTATATAGGAGGGATTTGATCAGGTATTGGGACAGTTTTTTTTTTTGAGTTTTGAGTAATTTTCGATGCTCCATGGAAAATATTTGCAACGATCAACTTGAGAATATAGGCTAGGTTTCTACCCTGACTTTTGTATCTCATTGTATTTTTCCTTTTCCATAAGATTGATCCCATTAGGTTGTGAAACAGAACCATCATATCTGCTTTAGAAGTGTTGCAACTTGGTGGTAGAGTTTACTGGAACATGGATGCCCTAGGTAGATACTGGTTGCATTATGGTGTCCATGCTGTCTCTAAAATACTATAGGCTTGGGAGTCCTTGTATTTTTTCTTGAAATACAGGCTTGTGCCTCATTTGCATGATTCATCTTCTCTCTTGACCTCACCCTCAGGACTCCCAAAAAATAATGGGTCTTCTTTTAAGCCCTTTTCAGACCCTCTAAACATGAAAAGATTGTTGAGAGATCTTGTGGCCTTTCACTCTCGTTAAACTGAAATTTGAAGTTAGGTCTGTCCGGCGGTAGTTTACCCCTTTTTCGGTCTGGACGATCAACTGTATGAACAAAGGTATACTCTATGGAACTTCAATTATCTAGAAGAGTATTCTCAGGTATAATTTTATCCCTTTTTCGGGCATGAGGGACTAAACTTAAGAAGAAGGAACCCCCACGGAGTCCATAGTTAAGCTCTTTTCAGACTCCCTAAATTTGAAAAGATCGTCGAGTGACCTTATTCTTTCACACTCGTTAAACTAGTCCAAAAGAACATTCCTAACGGAGTCCATAGTTAATATTTTTTCAGACTCCTTAAAATGAAAAAATGGTCGAGTGATCTTGTCCTTATCACACTCGTTAAAATGGTTTTGAATAGACGTCTTGTCGGTGGTAGTTTATCCCTTTTTCGAACCAACTAGACTATCTTCGAAAAAGGTACCCCAATGGAGTCTCCTTTTATGTTTTTTCATACTCTCTAAATATGAAAAACCATCGAGATTACCTTCTCTGGGCTCCTTAAACTTACATTGAAGGATGTTACCATTGTGTGTTTGTTAACCGCGTTTGCATATCTTATACGCCAGCCTTGTAACAATTTTCTTTGCGTTTTAACACCCTTGGCCCCTGGAGGATTTTTCTCGAGTATCATTATTTTGAACATCAGTCTTGTCCTTGTGCCTTGAACTTGTATGTTTTCAACACTCGTTCCTCCACTATAACATAACATTCCTTTATTATTTTTCCAAAATTATTGAAAAAGACAAAAAAAAATCAAATATACCCCAAAAATAGGAAGGGAAAAGTATTTTCTTTATTGGCAGCATAATGAGTCGCCCTTGGATAAAGCACATATATCCATTTGTTCCTCAAGATTTGGGATGTAGTACGACCTTAGGAAGCTTTTCTCGCTACATAGAGTTGTTTCCTCCTCTGGTTGGTTATTCTTCCAAACATATGGAGAGTTTGCATTGCCTCCTGCTTCGTAAACTTATGATTAATGCCATGTTGCCTAAGTCTCATCATTTGTCATACTATCTTCCAAGGGAAGTTTCTACCAAGCCTGAGTCGGCCCCTCTGCAATTTGTCTCTTGCCCTCATACTCAGCCATCCTGAATGTCCAATCAAGTCCTTGTTCGAAATCAATGAAGCCTTCAGTCTGATCATCAATATTATCTAGTCCATGACCGACGAGCCATCGAAGACCTCTGGGTAAAGAATTCGTACACTCATATTACACGCCTACCTTGAGTTTTGAATATTTTGAAGTTGTTTCTCGAGCTCTAAAGATCTCATCTCCAGCCATCAGGCCGCATTATCTTCTAGAAGATGGATACTCTATATGTATATCTTTTTTATTTCGAGATGTAGCTCCACTGTGTATTGTTCATGGCTACACTTTATATAGTTATTTGACATGGATCTATAGTGTATTTGATTGGTAGTCATGATTCTATTTTATCCTGAGCATGGGTATTCCCACCTCGGTGATACATTTGTTATTTTGCAGATGATGCCTTCCGGTTCCTAGTCCCTGGGCTCACTTGTTCGGCACATCAGTAAATATTGGTAATGTATTTCGGCCATCAGATGCTCTTCTGACCTCACACATTAGAGGGCATCCTGTTATAACCCTAATTTTCACCATACATTCTTACCTGGTGACACAGACCCCAAATCCTCGAAATCGAGGTTCGCACAGGATCTTCACTACAACCACACCGAGGGTTAACCGACCCCTTTGTTTAAGCCGCAAAGGACTTCGGATTTAGGGGTTTCACGATCCTTAATATCGAGCTCCTCGACTCTTCCACTTGCTGAAACCCAAAATGCCGATACGCAAAAATCTCTGACCACATTCTACTCCTGTATTGGGTTTTTTTCCTTTTCAGGGTTTTAGACTTCGCGCTTTCGTGAATCCCATTGTCGAGGTTCTTGACCTTTCCACCTTTCGAAACCCGAAATGTCGATATTCCTGAAATGATTGGCCATGTCCTCCTACACAGCTATATCATGTTTCGCGACTTCGGGAGTTCCAGAACAAGGAATCCCGACCTCTTGTCTTCACAACTGCTGAAATGCCGAAACCTCAAACGTTCAGCAAAGACTAGCTTATATCATAACTTTACACCCTTTCAGAGTTTCGAACTTCGCGATTTCACGAGTTCGTATGTAAGGTTTTCGACTCTCTAACCTCCACAAACCCCGAACTCTGAAACAATATTTCCAACCGAAACAATAGCTATAAGCCTCCCTTTGATCTGACGACCCACGTGACTTCGGACTTTTGGGTACTGGGATTCCAAGACTCTCGATCCCAGCACACTGTCCTCTCAGATTCCCGAACCCCAAAACAATGAATTGTCGAAACTCCACTTCACACTATTTCGCATTTCGCAACTTCAGGGGTTCTAATGTGAAATGCCTGAATTCTTGTCAACGGGAATGTCAAAATCCTGATTCCCAAAATTTTGAAATACCTCTTCACAATATCCCAGATTTCTCAACTTCAAAATCCTAAATGCAAGGGCCCAAGCTCCTTGTCCTCAAGACTTTCGGTATTCCAAATCCCAAATTACCGAAATCCTGAAACTCACATCAAGTTCTGTCGCGACTTGTGACTTCAGGTCTTCTACTCTACTGTGTCCCGATTGCTTATCCTCAGGACCTCCGAAATCTCGAATTCCGAAGTTCTGAAATTATGACCTTGTTACTCTTCCTTTATACATGAAAATCCTTTCGCGTTTTAGGGATTTGATCAACCAAAGGTTTTTTCTTGCACTCTGGACTTACGAACTCTGAATCCTCGAAATGATCTGACAACTCCAACAGATAAAGATCAACGACTCACGTTGATTCTGAGTACCAAAGTGATGAGTTAGTCTGCTTTTATCCACCTTGCAACTTTTGTAGATCCTACGGCCCTCACTGTTTCATGAGTTCTCCTCGGAGAATTCCGACCGTTCAATTTCTTCCCTCCCGAGTCTCTAAGGGAACTTAGGCTTCTGCACTAAGATCTGCTCCTTATCTTCTCTTGAATACTTTGAAAACACCACTCCTCCTGATATTTCTTGCAACTTTGAGTCCCTAGAAGACTCCTACATGCACTCCTTGTGGCAATCCTTCAAATATTTCTAAGTATTTGAATCTCTCAACTCTATGCAACTCCTCTGCAGCAGTATTCCTTCAACTCTCTACCTTAGTTGATAAGTTCTAAGGTCTCGACCAGCCTGCACACACCTTGCATGGATTCTAGAATCTGTGCTTGTCTTGCACTTCTAATGAGAACAATGGTATCCCTCCTGATATTTTAGAGATAAACTCTGAACCTTCATCAACGCACTCCTTGCGGAAATTTCACTACACTTCTTGTAGGAAATTCTCACTCAGGATGAGAAACAATTGAAACTCATTTTCTCTCTCTCTCAGACTTCAAACATCCAACTTAACATGAAATCATACATACATAGCATAAAAAAAAATGCACGACAGAGAAAGTAAAACAACCATAAGTAGATCAATTAGCATGTATACACAGAAAGAATCATAACACCATGGGTCTGAATCAAAGCTTCATATATTAATTCAAAACTTCTGTACATGGATTCTTCTTTACAACTCCTATGCTACAACTCTCCTCTGCTCTATGCTCTATGCTAATGCTAAAATGATCTAATTCTCAATTGATACAATGATACTAAGATGAGGGTGTCTATAGTCATTTTCCCTCCTATTCCTAAAACTGTCTAATCTGGAATTTAAATCTACCTACTTTCATTAACTATGAATAAATGCCTCTACCTCCTACAGATGAGAGCGAATTGCTCATGATATTTTTACAATATGAAAGTACGCTTCCCTTTAACTATTACATTAATGTTTTCAAAAATATTTCAAAACGTCTGCTGGTGGCCTTCGAACTATCTTCCCCTTCACGCTCGCTTGACTGCTTACGATGCTCCTGCATCATACTCCCTCACTTGAAAATTTTCATGGACTCCTATTCATGACTTCTTGCACATTTTGTCCATGCTTTTGAATTTCTGCTTCATCCTCCCAGTTGGCATATTCAACTAGATGTGCCTTCCATTTGACCAAGTATTCAAAATACTCTTTCCTCTTGGTCTTCCTGTTGACCCTCTTATCAATTATGTTTTCCATCTGTGGCTTTGCAGCTACAGGCATTTGTTTAGTCCACTGAACCTCTGTCTATTCATTGTCTGATTCTACTTCTTCATCTTTGTAAGGTTACAAATCTGAGATATTGAATATTGGTGAAATTTCAATTCCATCGGGTAACTTGATCTCATATGGGTTTGCCCCAAATTTATTTACGATCTTGCATGGTCCAATATTCTTCATTTTCAGTTTGTTATATGTTTCCCTTGGGAAGATTTCTTTCCTCGGATGTGCAAGAATCATATCACCAACTTCAAACTGAATTTATCTCCTCTGTTGATCTACTTTTCATTTATACTCTTGACTCGAATTTTGCAAACATTCCCTCACTTGGCTGTGAAGTTCCTTCATTTCTTCTGCAAAATCCTTTGCACTAGCAATTCTGAATTCAGTCCGTTTTGAATCCTTCAATTCAAAAAATCCCCTTGGCTACATTCCATACACAATTTGGAATGGACTCTACCCTGTGCTTCTGTTGAATGAATCATTGTAAGAAAATTCCGCCTGTGGAAGAATGTGATCCCACTGAATGTGGTGTTCAGTCACTAGGTTCCTTAGTAAATCTCCCAAGCTTTTGTTCACAACTTTTGTTTTCCCATCTCTCTGAGGATGATACGCTAATATAAATGACAAACTTGTCCCCAGCTTCTTTCATAAATTCCTCCAGAAATGTCCAACGAACTTGGTGTCTCGACCAGAAACAATACTCCTTGGTAAGCCATGAAGTCTGATGACTTCTTTGAAAAATAGGTTCGCAATATGTGTTGCGTCGTTGGTTTTCCGACATGGTATAAAATGTGCCATATTTGAAAATATGTCTACCACCACAAAGATTGAATTAAATCCTCTTTGTGTTCTCGGTAGCCCCAATATAAAATCCATGCTCACTACATCCCATAGCCTCTCTGGTATGGGTAATGGCTGGTATAATCCTGTGTTTTGCCTTTTTCCTTTTGTGTGCTAAAAAATTCTACATTGGTCCACAAATATTTTGACATATGTCCTCATCCCTGGCCAAAAATATGAGCCACTTAATTTCAAGAACGTTTTGTCATGAACGAAATGTCTGGCCAATCCTCCACCATGTTTTTCTTTCAACAAATTCTCCCTCATGGAGCATTTTGGAATACATAATTGATTTCCCTTGAATAATAATCCATCTTGGATCATATATTCAGTCCATTGGCTTCTGTCCCTGATAATTGGATTCTCAGATTTCTCATATGCCTCTTTGAAATCTAGATCATCTTTGTACATTTCTTTGAGGTTATCAAAACCCAAAGTTTTGACTCTGAATTCCTGCATCAGCAAACATTTCCTATTCAAAGCATCAACAACTTTGCTAGCAGTTCCAGAAATATGTTTAATTACAAAAGTAAAATTCTTCATATATTCAACCCATTTTGCATGCTTTTGGTTCAACTTTTCCTGTTGAGTCACGAATTGCAAAGCATGATTATTGTTGTACAAAACAAACTCTTTAGGGGCCAAATAATGTCTCCATTTCTTCAGCGCTTGTATGACTGCATAAAATTCCTTGTCATATGTTGAATATTTAATCTTTTCTTCATTCAGTTTTTCACTGAAGTATGCAACCGGCCTATTGTCCTGGCTCAAGACCGCTCCAATTGCAAACCCACTAGCGTCACACTTGACCTGAAATGTCTTATTGAAATCTGGCAGCACCAGAATTGGTTGTTTAGTAATCTTCTTTTTCAACAGATTGAAACTTTTCTCTGCTTCTTCTGTCCAGTGAAAAGACTTATGTCTTTTCTTCACCGTGTCCATCATTGGTGCGCTAATTCCACTGAAATTTCTGATAAATTTCCTGTAGAAACTAGCCAACCCATGAAAGCTTCTAACTTCAAATATACTCTTCGGAAATGACCAATTCTTAATCGCCTCTACCTTATCTGGATCCATTTTCATCTTATCTGTAGAGATAACAAAACCCAAATAAATGAGTTCTATCCTCATAAATGTTGATTTCTTCATATTAATCAATAACTTCTCTTGTTGTAATCTCCTCATCACTGTAGCTAAATGTTTTAAATGCTCTGCTTATGTCTTACTGAAAATTAATATATCGTCAAGATATACAATGACGAATTTTTCTATGAAATCCTTCAGGACTTCATTCATCAATCTCATGAAAGTACTGGGTGCATTTGTTAAGCCAAATGGCATAGAAATCCATTCATACAGCCCCTCATTTTTCTTGAATGTTGTCTTCCATTCATCACCTTCTCTCATACGAATTTGATGATATCCTCTTTTCAAATCAATCTTTGAAAAAAAATTTGCTCCACTCAAGCAATCCATCAAATCATCCATCCTTGGAAATGGAAATCTATATCTGATGGTAATCTTATTGATTGCCCTTGAGTCTGTACACATCCTCCAGCCTCCCTCTTTCTTTGGGATGAGCACTGTTGGAACAACGCATGGACTCAAGCTCTCTCTAATAAATCCTTTGTCCATCAAATCCTAGACCTGTCTCTTGACCTGTTCATTCTCCTGCAGCGTCAATCTGTACGCTGCTTTGTTTGGTAAACTAGCTCCAGGTATAAGATCAATATGATGGATTATACTTCTGATAGGTGGAAACGAACGAGGTAGTTCGTCCACTACTATATTAGCAAACACTTCCAGCAACTTCTGTATCTCCTCTAGTAAATCATCCACTCTTGTACTGGTTAAAAAAATTCTAGGCTTCCTAACCACAATAAATTGTGTATCTTCCTTCTTCTTAACTTTCTTAAGAAGTTCCTTCCCACTCATGAGAAGTATAGTGTTGCTCACCTCTGGTTTCACTTCTTTATCCTTAATCGATAGCAACATATGAGTTCTCCCATTCTTCTCTAGGGTGTATGTGTTCTTTCTCCCATCATGAATCACATTTCTGTCATATTGCCATGGTCTACCTAGCAATAGATGACAAACATCCATGGGAATGAAATCACATAATATTTCATCCTTATATCATCCTATTTTAAATTCAACTAAACATTGTTTAGTGACATTTACCTGATGTCCTTTTTGTAGCCACGAAACTATGTATGGGCTTGGATGTTTAATAGTCTCCAACTCCATCTTTTCTACCATCTCTGTAGAAACAAGATTATTTATGCTACCACTATCCACGATGACTTTGCATACCCTGTCTTTGGTCTTGCAAGTAGTCTGAAAATGTCTATTCCTTTGGAATGGGTTCTCTGTCTCCTTCTCTGGCATTAAGAGAACTTTCCTCATCATCTGTGATATTCCTCCCTCAACATATTCTTCCTCAGCATTCCATCCTTGTGCTTCGGCAATGTGAGTTTCACCTCCTTCTTTCTTTCTATCTAGACATTCATAGGATTTGTGTCCATTTTTTCCACAGGTAAAGCATTTTATTTCTCCACCTCTGCCTCTTCCTCTTCCTCTGGTTCGAGGAAAAGTGTTCTTATCAGCATACTGTCCTCTCTGTGAGCTTCCACCTCTCTCATGATGAGTTTGAGGTTTCTTCCACTCTTCTTTAGGTTTTTGATTTCTATCTTGGGCAATTGTTTTTCCTCTAGCTTGACTTTTGCCTCGGCCTCTTTGACCTTTCTTTCAACTCAGCTTCTCTTCAGCTTTCAGAGCCATCTGATAAGCATCTTCCACATTTCTAAGGGTCATCATGCTCATCTCCTCGTGAATGTCATATCTTAGACAATTCATGTACTTGGAAACCTTTTCATCATCACTTTCCCAATGACCTGCCCTGATGTTGATCATGTAGAATTCTTTAGTGTACTCTTTCATTTTCATCAAATTCTGTCTCAAATTCTGCATCCTCCGAAACAGAGTAATTTGATAATCCTTGGGCATGAATTTGGCTTTCATCTTCACAACCATTCTATCCCAACTTTTGATTTTCTGCTTGCCTTTGCAGCATATGTCGGCCTGCAGTTCATCCCACCATAATGTTGTGTGCCCTTTAAGTCTTGTGATAGTGTTCTTAAACTTCTTGTCTTCCTCGACATCCTCATAGTCAAAATATTTATCCAGAGCTCTAATCCAGTCTAGAAGCTCTTCAACATCCAGGTTTCCCTCATACATGGGAATCTCCATTTTCGCCCTGGCACCTATCCTTGCAACAACCCTGAATAGGCATTCATCTACTGCATCTTCAGTTGTAACTTCTTCTCCTTCATGTCCAACTTCATTTTCACTTTCAGCCTCACTGACATCCCTAGCATTGACTGTGCATCTTTGTGCTATCTCCATGGCATCAAGCCTAGCATGTAGCTCACACATTTCCCTTTCCACTGCTGGATCAGGCATTGGCATGGGTCTATCTTTTCTTCTCGGCGACATGGCTGAAAAAATTCTCTTTTATCTACTACAAAAAGCAAAGAAATTATTCTGGGCTCTGATACCACTTGACACAGACCCCAAATCCTTGGAATTGAGGTCTTCACAGGATCTTCACTACAACCACACTGAGGGTTAACCGACCCCTTCGTTTAAGCCGCAAAGGACTTTGGATTTCGGGATTTCGTGATCCCTAATGTCAAGATCCTCGACTCTTCCACTTGTCGAAACCTGAAATGTTTATACACTGAAATATCTGACCACATTCTTCTCTTGTATCAGGTTTTTCACCTTTTCGGGGTTTTGTACTTCACTCTTTCGCGAATCCCGTTGTTGAGTTTCTTGACCTTTCCACCTTCCGAAACCTGAAATGTCGATATTCATGAAATGATTGGTCACGTCCTCCTACACAACTATATCAAGTTTCGTGACTTCAGGAGTTCCGGAACAAGGAATCCTGACCTCTTGTCTTCACAATTGCCGAAATGTTGAAACCCAAAACATTCAGCAAAGACTGGCTTCTATCAGAACTTTACACCCTTTCGGGGTTTCGAACTTCACGATTTCGTGAGTCTTGATGTAAGGTTTCCGGCTCTCTAACCTCCACAAACCACGAAATCTGAAACAATATCTCCAACGAGATCAACGACTATAAGCCTCCCTTCGATCCGATGACCCATGTGATTTTGGACTTTCGGGTACCGGGAGTCCAAGAGTCTCGATCCCAGCACACTGTCCTCTTGGATTCCCGAACCTCGAAACACCGAATTGCCAAAATGCCACTTCACACTATTTCACGTTTCGCAACTTCGTGGGTTCTCATGTGAAGTGACCAAATTCTTGTCAATAGGAATGTTGAAATCCTGATTCCCGAAATGTCGAAATACCTCTTCACAATATCCCAGATTTCGCAACTTCAAAATCCTAAATGCAAGGGCCCAAGCTCCTCGTCCTTAAGACTTCCGGTATTCCAAATCCTGAATTACTAAAATCCCGAAACTCTCATCAATTTCGGTCATGACTTGCGACTTCGGGTCTTCCACTCTGCTGTGTCCTGATTGCTTGTCCTCAGGACCTCCGAAATCCCGAATTCTGAAGTTCTGAAATTCTGACCTCGTCACTCTTCCTTTATACACGAAACGCCTTTCATGTTTTGTGGATTTGATCAACCAAAGGTTTTCACTTGCACTCCGGACTTACAAACTCCGAATCCCCAAAATGATCTAACAACTCCAACATATCAAGATCAATGGCTCATGTTGATTCTAGGTACCAAAGTGATGGGTTCGTCTGCTCTTATCCACCTTGCATCTTCTATAGATCCTACGGTCCTCACTGTTTTGTGAGTTCTCCTCAGAGAATTCTGACTGTTCAATTTCTTCCCTCCTGAGTCTCTAAGGGAACTTAGCCTTTTGCACTAAGATTTGCTCCTTATCTTCTCTTGAATACTTTGAAAACGCCACTCCTCCTGAGCTTTCTTGCAACTTTGAGTCCCCAGAAGACTCCTGCATGCACTCCTTGCGGCAATCCTTCAAATATTTCTAAGTATTTGAATCTCTCGACTCTGTGCAACTCCTCTGTAGCAGTAGTCCTTCAAATCTCTACCTTAGTTGATAAGTTCTAAGGTCTTTACCAGCCTAAGCACACCTTGCACGACTTCTGTTTTTGTCTTGCACTTCTAATGAGAACAACGATATCCCTCCTGAGCTTTCAGAGATAAACTTTGAACCTTTGTCAACGCACTCCTTGCAGACGTTTCACTGCACTTCTTGTAGGAAATTCTCACTCAGGATGAGAAACAATTGAAACTCATTTCCTCTCTCTCTCTGACTTCAAACATCCAACTTAACATGAAATCATACATACATAGCATAACGACAAATGCATGACAGAGAGAGTAAAAAAACCATAAGTAGATCAATTAGCATGTATACACAGAAAGCATCATAACACCATGGGTCTGAATCAAAGATTCATATATTAATTCAGAACTTTTGTACATGGATTCTTCTTTACAACTCCTCTGCTACAGCTCTCCTCTTCTCTATGCTCTATGCTAATGCTAAAATGATCTAATTCTCAATTGATACAATGACACTAAGATGAGGGTGTCTATAGTTGTTTTCCCTCCTGTTCCTAAAACTGTCTAATCTGAAATTTAAATCTACCTACTTTCATTAACTATGCATAAATGCCTCTACCTCCTACAGATGAGAGCGAATTGCTCATGATATGTTTACAATATGCAAGTATGCTTCCCTTTAACTATTACATTAATGTTTTCAAAAATATTTCAAAACGTGTGTCATTGGCCTTCCAATGGTCTTCCCCTTCACGCTTGCTTGACTGGTTATGATGCTCCTGCATCACCTGGCATCAGGCCATCTTAGATCCCTTCTTTTCCAAAGAACTATTGAACAACTCTTTAAAAAACCTCTTTTATAAGTGCCCACCCACCCTACTCCATTACTGCATGCGTGTACATGCTAGCTAACCTAAAACAGCCTGTGTGGACCGACAAAAGCACAAAAAAAGGAAAGTTTTCGATGGAACACATATCCCTGGGTGAGTTAACTGAAACTCCCAGTCATGCATGGCTGAGGGTTCATCCAAATACCTAGCTTATTCTAGCCTATAAAAGAAGGGCTAGGGGTCCCATTTGGAGGAGGAGAAATAGAGTAAAGAAACTCTACCCAATTGCATATTTCCATTGTCCCAACCCTTTAGCCATCCTTTTTCAAGAAGAGATACAAAGAAAAGAAGTTGGAGGACATTTGAAGAGGAGCCCAGGATCAGGATTCGCGGAGCAGTGGCCAGTCTCGACATTTGTATGTTGATTCATTTAAAGTAATAAAGAAATGATTTTCCCTTCCCACTTTATGAGTTCTTCATAATACAGTAAATATATGTTTGAATATCTAACCCATTAGTATATAAGTAAAATGTATGTGTAGTTTTTTTCTTGTTTTGCATATAGGTCAGCTTTGAAAGGAGGTCTACTAACAAGTGATCAAGCAGGAGGAAGGATCGACATCGAACATCCGGAACAAGGTATGTTGGTCTAAACCATGTATTTGCTGAAAAGGAATGGGGTTTAAGTCTGGGGATGAAAGTAGAAAGTATATTTATTTTGGTCATATCTGCATGCATAATATAACCCTATTTTCTAGTCCGTAAGGGGATTTCCATCACAACAAGTAAGTTAGTACATCAACTTCCCGGGGTCGTAACTTTTGCATACGATCTCCGTTTTAGGTGTGTGATAGCCTGTTGGAAAGGTATAATTGATGAGATTCATTTGGGTGGCTCAATCATGCCTTTTTATATCAATGAGGAGCTATATCCTGAAAAATATTCATTTAGGCCCTCAAAATGGCCCCGAGAGTTAAAACTGCTAAAAATAGTAAATTGCCAAAATTGTCAGAAAATTGTTTTTAGCCAGTTGGAAAAGGTGGGTGGCCACCGATATCCATCTGGATCAATCCTCTTTCCTTAGGAATTAATGGTCTCCACTACTTTGAGGTCCCCCATTAGATGAGGAAATTTCTATTGAATTTGGCCCCGAGTGAGCCACTTGCCTTGGTGCAGGAGTTGCCCTGCTTTGACGACTCGATAAAGTTGGATCCTTTGTTGTCGAGTGCCCTTTATATGTCTATCCACAATCTAATCATTGGATTCCTATTGTATGCAGTCGAGGTTGAGCTTTGTTGGTGTCAATTGTTCTGCTACTTCTGAGGTGTCCAATAATGGTGGGAAATAAGGACGAAGGAGATCCACGTTGAACAATGGGTGTAGGCCAAGGAAAGGATGAATGTTGAGCTCAAAATAATTATGCCCCACGGCCTTAGTGATAGTGTATGACCCATAACGGAGTGGGAAAAGCTTCTGATGGGGTCCTTTAAGGCGTTCTTTCTGCAAGTGCAACCAAAATTTTTCGCGCACCTGAAACTTATGTGGCACCCGATGTTGATCATGGTGTTGTTTGTACTTGTCATTGGACTTCTGTAGGATATCCTGAACCTAATGGTGGATGTGTTGGATCCGCTCAATGAACCGGGTGGATTTTTCAGCGTCATTTGGAGCAGGAGATGAGTCGGTCGAGGTGACTGCAAGGGGAAGTGAAACATCTATGGGACCCAATGATTGGAATCCCAACCCCACTTGAAAGGGGTTGTGGTTGGTCGAGCTATGCAGGGCTCAGTTGTAGCTATGTTGGACATAGGGAAGCCTCTCATCCCATGTGCGAGGGTGCTTTGAATTATACATGCGAAGGATGTGTACAATCATTTGATTTACAACCTCGGTTTGGCCATCTATCTGGGGGTGGAAGGCCATGGATTTTGTGAGCTTGGTGTCTAGCAGTGACCAGAGGTTCGACCAGAATGTTCTGAGAAATCAACTATCCCGATCTGAGACAATGGTTTGTGGGATTCCAAAATGTACCCAGACTCATTCAAAGAAGATCTTAGCAATGCCCTCTGTTGTGATGCTCTTCTTGCAGGAAACCAGAATCGCCATATTAGAAAAGTGATCAACAACCACAAAAACACAGTCATTTCCCCACTTGGTGGACGGGAGGCTCGACATGTAGTCCATTGAGATGGATTCCCATGGCCTGTCAGGAGTAGGAAGAGGGGTGTATAGGCTCTATTTCTTAGTGGTCGGTTTGGAAATAGCGCAGGCAGTGCAGGACCTGATATACTTGCTGACCTCCTGTCAAATTTTTGGCCAGTAGAAATCTTTCTGTAGCATCGCCACTGTCTTTTTTATGTCGAAGTGTCCTACCACCCGAATGTAGTGGGCTTCCTAGATCATCTTCACTCACTCACTTGATGGAACATAGATATGGCCCAGACAACACAACAACCCATCCTGAAGATGGAAATTATCGACAACTACATTTGCACCCAAAATTTGGTAGGTGGTGGCGAAGTCAGGGTCTGTCTCATAGAGTTGGGGGCATCCATCTATCTCATGGCCGCAAGAGTCTATCACCGTGGTGAGTTCTGTGACTGGCGGTCTGCTAGTGTAATCAATGACGTGATTGGTGCTTCCTGTTTTATACTTGATGTTGAGGTTGAATTGTTGCAAGTATGTGGACCACTTTTGATGGCAGTCATTCTGCAATTTTCCTTGTGTCTGCATGAACTGCAGTGGCTTATGATTAGTGTGGATGACTGTCTCCTTCCCAAGAATGTAATGTCTCCACTGGAGGCATGCTTTCACAATGGAGTACATTTCTTTGTCGTAAGTGGGGTACTTATGGACAATATCTGAAAGTGTCTCACTATGATAGGCCAGAGGGTGGTTGTCCTGAGTGAGAACGGTGCCCATAGCATAGTCTGAAGCATCTGTCTCGATATCAAAGGGACGCTGCAAGTCTGGTAGTGAAAGTACTAGAGCTGAGCACAAGTGTTGCTTCAAATCATCAAACTCTTGTTGTTGGGACCAGCCCCATGCAAATTTTTCCTTACCACCACCCTTGTTTATTTGGCTAAGGGCCCATGCAAAATGGGAGAATCCCAACATGAACCTATGGTAGAAATTGGGAAGGCCCAAGAATATTTGAAGCTCAGTGAGTGTTGTTAGGGCTGGCCAGTCACAGATGACTTGGATCTTGGCTGGATCCACATGTACACCATGTTGATCAATGATGTAGCCTAGGTAATGGACCTTGTCCATGCTGAAGGAAATTTTTTCCAAGTTGGCATATAGCTTATGCTGCCACAGGGTGTGCAGAACCTGTTGAATATGTTGCAAGTGTTCGGACCAAGTCTTTCTGTAAACTAGAATGTCATCTAGATACACCACTACAAAAGTATTGGTGAATGGTCGCAGGATATCGTCCATCATCCTCATGAAAGTGGCTGGAGAATTTTTCAAACCAAAGGGCATGACCAACCATTCAAAAAGGCCTTCCTTTGACTTGAAGGTGGTCTTCCATACATCTAATTGTTCTATCAGGACCTGGTTGTAGCCAGACTTTAGATCAATCTTACTGAAGTATTTGGCCCTCGTGAGTTGATCAAGGAGGTCATCGATTCGGGGAATCGGGTACCAGTTTCTGACTGTGTAGAGTTTAGTACTCTCGCTTGTTACTCTAAATCTATTCACATTATTCATATGTGTACAAGAATTACTATAGTCATAAGACTTGTACTATGTGTAACAGTTCCAGAATTTAAACTTATTTTAAACGATTTACCCTAAACTCTTTGTTCTGGGATTCTGTGTTTGAACCTGTCTAAATTCATTTCTTCAGTAGATAAAAATAGTAATTGATGTAATCAAATGAGAAATAAATTGTCTCTGTGGAACATGCACTATACTGTGAGAATGTTTTCATTTTGGTTATGAAATGTATTAAATTGTTTATCACTATTTCTTTGCTTATTTACATTATGTTCATACAATCAACTGTTTCGGCTACCAAACTAATGATGGGGCCCCTGTTTACTTACGAGGGTGCCCATTAGGCATTTATAGGTCCAGTTATCCCCTTCATACCTATGGACAGTTTTCTCAGTGACGCCGATGGGAAAATGAACCCGCGCCAAATCTCAAGCTAAGTATTGTTCATGTAATTAAATATTCAATATTTACTCTCGTTGATTTTCTCTTCACACTATTTTACTAATTCTCTAGTTTTCCCTTTTGCAGGACTTAAATCATTCTGATCAAATGGATCCACAAGTTCGCCTCACTTGAAAGGTATTTGAGTTCCAACTCTCGATGTTTAAAACTAACTTCCCAGGTTCTGTTTATAGTGGTACAGGGTTCCACCCTAAGGTACTCCATTGTGATAGTTTTGATTTCGGGATCCAAGGATTAACTGGTTACATGTATTAGATTCTTGAATGGAATAAACATATGTAAAGGAAACAACTATGTTGAATACGATTCCATGATTATTCAGTTATGATAGCATGTGTTAAGTAGGAAGTTAAAACTCTGCTAAGTGTTGGACAACACTGTAACATGTAGCATGCAATTATATAAAACTGAAAATTTCCTTATGGGTTTGTTGTAATGTAAAAGAACTGAAACTTTCTATTACTTTGATATAGATTGATTAATGTAAAATACATGAGATCTCATGTGAATCAAGGAGTTGATACAATCCTTTTGTGTATGATTACATTGGACATTTTATGCAGCTCTGTGTATATAAACATGCAACAATATATGTATATATATTTATATCTTGCCTTTATTTTCCAGAATTTCGTTTGGCATTTACAACAAGCCAATATTCCTTAAGTTAAATACCTATATATATATATA
>ML778014.1:664056-688048 GCA_009831015.1 Picea engelmannii | reverse complement strand
ATCCATAATGTGAGTAGGATCATGAACATATCTTTTTAAAAAAGAAACATGAAATACATTATGAAATTTTAAATTTGCAGGAAGTGCAAGTTGATATGCCACAAGTCCAATTCGAACTAAGATATCGAAGGGGCCACAAAACCTGGGCACCAACTTTGAACAATTTCCTAGCTTTAATGAAATTCTTCTTGCTTTGACTTTTAAATACACATGATCTCCAACTTGAAATTCCCGGTGTCTTCTTTTTAGATCTGCATAGATTTTTTGTCTATCTTGTGCCTCCTTTAAATTTTGTTGTACTTTTCTTACAGTTTTCTCCAATTCCTGGAGCATTTTTGGTCCCATCACGAGTCTTTCAACTAGGTTATCCCAGCTAATAGAACTTGTACACTTTGTTTCATACAATACTTCGAAGGGGCTCATATTAGCTGATGTTTTATAACCATTGTTGTATGCAAATTCCACTAACTACAGGTATTCCTCCCACTTAGCTGGTTTCATTCTTAATACAACATGTCCTAAACTGAAACATAAGTCACATTTGTCATATTAAGAATGAAACATCTAAACTGAGTTCGCAATCAGAAATGAAATCTGTTACTTTCCTTTTTGTCCCTGCGGCTAGCTATACTAACCAGGATTTAGTATGCTTTAATTTCTTAAGCTTGTTTGAATCGACTACACTAGGAGTAAAATAACTTAGAGTATCTCTCGAATCAATTAAAATAGAAATATGATTATTATTGACTTTACCTTCAACTTCCACTATAGTGGATTGGTGATCAACTTGTCAGCCATCCACAACTGCATTGATCATGTGTACTCTTCTGCCCACATCTCCCACTATAGAGGCCTCTTGCAAGTTGTGAATTGTGGTCCTTGTTGTAGAATTTAAACATGGACAGTTCCTCCTTAAGTGAGGTTCTCCACACTCTCAGCATTTTAATGGTTCCCTAGGGTTGTCCCCAAACTTCTTGGTTCCCATATTAACTGGTCTCCCTCCCCCTTAGGTGTTGTGATTATTGGACTAAAAATATTTCCTTGGAAAATTCCTTGCCACATTCTAGAAAGGGGTTGGTTGGAAGCCCTTCTTCCATTAATTCATTCATTCTATCTTGTTTATTATCTTTTCAAGACTTGGGAATTTCAAACCGTTGTTTGTATTGGTCATAACACATCCGGGCCTTTCTAAAAACTTCACGCAAGGTTTTGGAGTTGTCAAATTCAATTCTGTCCTTATAGGACTATGGTAAGCAACTTAGGAACCACTGGATTTTTACTTTGTCTTCCCTTATATAAGGCACGAATGTTAATAACTCAAGGAATTTGTTTATCAGGTCATCCATGGTCATTTGGCCGAGTCTTAGCTCATAAAATTCTTTGGTCTTTCTCTCATAATAACTTTTTGATAAATATTTTTTCTTAAAGTATTTCTTGAAATCCGACCATTCCATTTTTTTTTCTTTTAAGCCCTTGGCCAACTTCAAGTCCTGCCACCATATACTTGCCTTTCCTTTTAGGTTATAAATGGCCATTCTTACCTTCATGTTGCTGGAATAATTGTAAATCTGTAAATACTGTTTTATGTCTAGTAACCATGCTTCAGCCTCCTCCCATGTCCTGGATTCTCCGTCAAAGGTGGAAGGTTTGATTTTCTTAAATTCCCCTCCAGTTAGTCCACTTGTTTCCTCTTTCTTCTCGTGGTTGTTTTATTTTCTTCTTTTGGTGTGCCTTCGGAAGAACTGTTCTCATTTTCTGCTTCAGGACTAGAATTTTTGGAGGCTCTTTTGCTGACCTCTTCTTCCTTGTCATTGTTTTTTGGGGTCTTCTTTGTTACTATGCTACACAGTAGTACTTCATTTATTTCTTGTTGGTCTTCGTGTGCCTTTTTCAGTTTCTCATTATCTGCCTTGAAAGAATGTAGTTCCACAATAAGGTTTCTCATTGTTTCCAGAACCTGTGTGGCTGAACTTCGTTCACTATTCTTCCCAGGCTCTCCAAGAGTTCCTTGATTAGGAGTATCCTCAAGTCTGATTTCCTCTTCATTCTATGCTACCATTATCACAACATAAAAAAAAATTAATGTTTGTAACAGTAAGCATTTTTGTTATTTTTTCATTCAACAAAATAGAATGTACTAAAAAAAAAATTGGCCCTGCTTTGAGGTTCAAGTGTTGTAACCTCTTCTCTGATACCATATGTAATGTACCCCAAATTTACCAAATAACTTTTTTTTTCATTAGGGACATTAAATATCTTTTCCTCTTCAAACAACTTATTTTGAAAGACATAACATTAATATATGTAGATATTTTTGTCGTCACTACTAACTTTTGCCAGGTTTACGTTACCATTTTATCGATAAAGCCAAATATCATATATAAAAGAATATAACTCTGATTTATTCCATTATGCATAGTAATCACACATATAATAGTTAAGGAATAGCTTCACTATACCCTAGTCTCCTAGTTACTAACATTCCCATTCACTAATGAAAGTATAAGGGTTAATGTTTAACTTATTAAAACCCCACTAGAATTACAACCATATTTATGCATAAACATTTAACGTTTAAATTATTAAAAACCCCACTAGCATTACCACAAGCTCTATGCATAAACAATTACTTATACCATAAAGGGTCCTATACGAATTTGGGTTCAAAGCATATACATATGCCTTTATCAAATATAATGCATACTTTAATATAAAGGTGGCTTTATATGTTAATTGATAAGCTTCCTAAACGTCTATGGTTAAATGTACGACC
Source organism: Picea engelmannii (assembly GCA_009831015.1). NCBI lineage: Eukaryota > Viridiplantae > Streptophyta > Pinopsida > Pinales > Pinaceae > Picea > Picea engelmannii. Next base: position 685,275 of record ML778014.1, on the reverse strand, counting down.
ACTATTACCAAAGTAACTAAAACAATGGTTAACGGTTGGCATCGTTATGAGGACCAATGATAACAATCATCCATCCTAAGCTTGATAACATGATTGAACCAGATGGTTAGACCTTTAATTGAACGAGGGATGGGCACAACAAATGGGTAGTAGTCGCAACCCTAACTTCGATGTCCTCACACTTTGCAATAACTTGGTATGAAGTCGAATAAAGGATTGTCAGATGTTAGTTAAAACCTCTGTCTAATCTGTTAATGGTTACATGCAATAGTACCTCCTGGGAGCTATTGCTTGATCACTGTGTCCAATACGAATTGTGCCACCTCCATCATGTCACATGGCTCCATCATGTCACATGGAATTGTACCATTTCGTAATCCTCACAAAAACTTCTCTGGCAAACTAAGGTAGGTCATTGTAACACTTCCCTTGATAGTTGTCGAGTGTTTTGATCTGCGCGTTGATCCTTCCTCTATTATTGGTTAGAAACAATGGTAGTATCAACCTGGATAATAGTGGGATAGGATTCATGCGGTCTGGCGTTCCTACTACACTCGAAAGGTAATTTCTCTCATCCCATACCTCAAATTTGGCATTGTAATAGGTTACTATTTTCTACAAAGATTTACGTCTTGGTCCACTCCTCTGGTTTTCAGTTATTGAACTAGGATTTTACAGTTTTCCTCTAAGAGTTATCAATTCCCTGGTTATCTTACTGTATTAATGACCTCCTCCTGTAATGAAGATATGATACTAAGACATTTCCTAGTATTTAATGGTTTTTTTTTATCTCTAAGGAATTAATTATGTTTCCATGGCCTGTAACTCTATTCTATAAAGTCTGGTGTACTAACAGATTGACAAAGACACTTGCGGGTATACCATGGCATGCTTGAAATTCCTTTCACGTCTATGACTTGGTTAAAACTTTGTTGTGTCTTGCCCATAGGTTGAGGATAGAACCCCCATGCGTAGCGTGTTACCTGCTAAGTTGCCCCAACTGGTCATTGGGTAGGCCTTTGCTGTCCGTAATAAAATATTCTTGTTAAAATATCTGCAAAAGTAAAAACTCCCTGGTTTACCATCACATAAAAAGACCTATGTGTAATGTGAAACGTATCCATGTGCTCAAGACCCTCTGTCTGAGTATTCTGTGTCTACCCATAAATAAAATGTAGGGTTTAGTGGGTTTTAAATATCTCCATTCGCAAAGAGTAATGAGGGTTTTGTCGGCACAATTGTGACCTAGATCTTTCTTTATTAATTATACTTGCATTTTTATTTTAAAAAGTTCTCGGCATGCCTCTCGCCCGAGAATCCCTGTTTAGTCTTTCTCTAGTTCCTACAACCATTCCTAAGTTCGATCATGGTGTTCATTGTAGGCATAGGTTGCATATTTATTTTTCCTGTTTTGATTAAGTGTTGACTCTTCAAATTATCGGTTCTTGAAGAGTTACACATCCTTGTCTTATTTCACCCAAGAATTATACAATGTAAACTTGAAATCCATTTCCTATGGGTGCAGTAAGGTCTTCTTTATACTGTGTAGAGTTTAGTACTCTCGTTTTTTACTCTAAATCTATTCGCATTATTCATACTTGTACAAGAAATACTATAATCATAAGACTTCTAATGTGTGTAACAGTTCCAAAATTTAAACGATTTACCCTAAGCTCTATGTTCTGGGATTCTGTGTTTGAACCTGTCTAAATTCATTTCTTCAATAGAGAAAAATAGTAATTGATGTACTCAAATGGGAAATAAATCGTCTTTGTGGAACATGCATTATACTCTGAGAATTTTGTCATTCTGGTTATGAAATGTATTAAATTGTTTACCACTTTTTCTTTGCTTATTTACATTTTGCGCATACAGTCAATTCTTTCAGCTACCAAACTAATGATGGGGCCCTTGTTTACTTGTGAGGGTACCCTGGATAGTTTTCTTAGTGACGTCGATGGGAAAATGAACCCACGCCAAATCTCAAGCTAAGTATTGTTCATGTAATTAAATCTTCAATATTTACTCTCGTTGATTTTATCTTAACATTGTTTTACTAATTCTCAAATTTTCCCTTTTGCAGGACTTAAATCGTTCTAATCAAATGGATCCACGAGTTCGCCTCACTCGAAAGGTATTCGAGTTCCAACTCTCAGTGTTTAAAACTAACTTCCCAGGTTCTGTCTATAGTGGTACAGGGTTCCACCCTTGGGTACTCCATTGTGATAGTTTTGATCCAGGGATCCAAGGATAAACTGGTTACATGTATTAGATTCTTGAAAGGAATAAACAGATGTAAAGGAAACAACTGTATTGAATACAATTCCATGATTATTCAGTTATGATAGCATGTGTTAAGTAGCAAGTTAAAACTCTGTTAAGTGTTGGAAAACACTGTAACATGTAGCATGCAATTATATACCACTGAAAAATTTGCTTCTAGGTTTGCTATAATGTAACCTTTTATTCCTTTGATATAGATTGATTAATGGAAAATACTTGAGATCTGATGTGAATCCAGGAGTCGATACAATCCTTCTATGTATGAGTACATTGGATGTTTTATGCAGCTCTGTGTATCTAAACATGCAACAATATATGTTTATATATTTATATCTTGTCTTTATTTTCCAAAATTTTGTTTGGCATTTACAACAAGCCAATATTCCTTAAGTTAAATACCTATACCTATACCCATATATATATATATATATATATATATATGGTACAGGTTATGATTAACATAGCAACACTTATGTTTTATTTAGATCAAATGCATTCCTTTGTATATATACATTTATTTAGATACCTATAAAGAAAATCATGCGCGGGTACTTCTTGTAGGTCTATACTTAAGGTTATTTGACCTATAGAAATCTTTAATAAGTCCTCATTCATATTTATACCAAACTATTCCCAATATCAACAACATATCGAACTAGCCTTTGTTTACTATTCCTGTTTAGAGAATGTGTTCACATGAATAAGTAATTATCACAGATTCATCTCATTCGTATCAACTTAATTCATAATAAAATATTCATCAAGAGAACATGTATAATAACATATCTGGAATCGAAACTAGAACACAAATGGAATAGCCAAGTTCCACCCAACCATAGAACAAAACATCCAAACTACTTGCTCCATTCACCCCCTAGCCTAACCATGAGTCCATAAGGGAGAACTCCAATGCTCCTCTTTCACTATAGTCCTCTTTCAGATGAGAAATCCCCCTTTCCTCACACTTAGAACAATTCTCATAACAACAAGTGACATCCTTTCTCCAACATACTTAGCAGTGTCCTGCCTCCTCCCATATGTTGTATATCAAAAAGCATCTTATGCCTAGGTCTTTTTCCCCTTTGGGAATTTTCATAGCTTTGCAAATACATAATTTTTAGGGGCTTCTAGTGGCCAAATTCCTCATTTTCCACTTGTAAAATTCAGCCCCGACGTAGTTCAAGTCTATTCCCCACTCATGGATTCATGGTCAACTGATTTCAACCTGGCTGTTCCATTTGTCCTTCAGCGATTAATATAAAAAATATTTGTATTTTACATGTGTCATCATAAAAGAGTTGGTTGGGAAAATCAAATCTTTGCCCAACAGTCACAATAATTAATTACAATTAATCAAATTCCAAATTTGGAATTTCCATAAATGGTAATAATTTTCCAAATACAAATTTGCCAAAAGAGGAAATAAATTCCTAAGTGCATACAGACTTTAATAATTAATTATTTTTGGGGATATTACAGATGTGTAAACGTTCTAAGTTCTGGTTTCTTCATAGATATTTTTTAGTGAGAAATTGTTAGATTTGTAGATTTGAGTGATTATTTCAGTATAATCTGAGTGCTTTACATGTTTTTCGTGATGAATACATTTCTGTATTAAAAATTGGATTCTAAATAAAAAAAAACAATTATTTCGTGCAGATTTATATCACTAGATTTGGGATAAAAAAAGGCCAAAACATAAAACAGTTTAGAGAACGCACAAATATATTGGGATCTCAAAATTCAGGGAAATACTAAATACAATTTCTTTAACGTTATCAGGTTTCTGAAGGAGACTAATGAAAAATTGACGAATCAAAGTAAGCGGGCAAGTTTGTCTCCGACACAAAAGGATGCACTTTCTTTTGATACCAACGCCGATTTCATGGTCAAAGACATGAGATTCTTAAAACTAAGTTATATGCAATCACAAATTGAATCGTTCTTTCCCATAACAAATGAAAAATTCAAGAAGCTCAAGGATGACATCTCAATGGAACTTAAAAATGGCATCTTTGGCTAGGATTAGTCCCCTTTGTTGCGTTCGTTAGGGTTAGATATTCTTCATGATGATGCTTAGATTTTGTTTCATATGGAGGATGACATACAAAACCAATTTGTTTTAGGCCATCCAAATCATAGATTAGTCCATGATTTCTATGTGTACACAACACAATAGCTCCATAAGATCAAAACTATTATAATTCCTTCCATATTGGATAATGCATTTCAATGGGATTGGCAAAGGAACACTCCTATTACATATGGAAATTTGGCTAGTAAACTGTATGTAGATGGAACAACAAAAATTGAGAACAAATCTATCAATAATTTTTTTGGGGGATTTTTGGAGTCCGAGTATGAGCAATGAGAGATAAGTCTCAAGGTATTGTATATGTATTGTATCTATCAATAGAACTTAAAACTGGGCTTTAGGGTGTAATTAACAAGTTTAGATTGACGAAACTTAATGTTAAAATTCTTCTTAAGCACTTAAAGTGTGTGTAGTATTCTTTAATTTTAGACTATTAAAACAATAACTGCATGCATAAAGATCATTGAAAGAAAGACATCCACAATATGCATAAGATTTATCTAGTGAGGGAGAAAACCCAACAAAGCTTCTTCAATATAGATTCTTCAACAAGTACAATGTCTCTCTCAAGAGAGATCTCACCAAAAATGAATATCTACCAGAAACCCTAACCAGAACAGAGTAACACACCACTAGACAAAGATAGCCCTTCACCAAATAACCAAAACAGTTTATTGAGACACCCTCCTTGTAGCTACATAACTCCTTCCTTGTAGTTGCGACACTCTAAGACTTGCACATTGTGTGAGATATTTGGATGCGTGTCTCTCCAAATGAGGTGTTAGATCTCTTATAAATATTAGTTGGAATGACCAGAATTAGGTCAAGGCCCACCTGTCCACTTTACCCTTATGTTTTACATTTGACTTGTTAAGTCAAAATATGACGAACTTTTACAAAGGAAAAATAGGGTCAACTTAAAATAATAATATAACATTAATATTTAGGGTTTTGTCTTGGTCAATTACAATATGAATATAATAATAATATCTTTCGAAGCTACTTAAAATTCAACACTACCTCTTAGCAAGGAAGGTAGTCTTTTGGCACAAACATCACGACTGCTTATGCTCTTCTGCACACTTGACCATTAACTTGTTGAATTTACAAAAATCTATATTGAATAATTTTTGAACCACATCAACATACAGGGTTTCATCATCCATCTGGGCTTTATGTCATCACAGGGATTTCACTCATCAATTCACACAAATATGGCATCTAGTTCCACACTGAACTAGTAACCTCTAGTTGTCACACCAGGAAACTGGTCCACAATGACCATGAATCTAATGACAAGGATTAGGATATGTAGTGTGCACACAATACCCATCTATCCCAAGGCTAGGAAACACCTCTAACCACATAGGTTGGCCCACCAGCTAAAGAGTCGGGTAACTAACCTACCCTGAAGGCATGTAATCTACCGACCTTGTGCGAGGTCATGCTCATTGGTGCCACGATCAGTAACTTTGCGTACCATAATTTTTCACTGGAGTAGTAATAAGTTATCATACTAGGCTTTATCATTGGGGTATCCATCTGCATATTAGGATTTATTAGTAGGGTAGTAGTAACTCGACGTACCAGGGTTTATCACTAGGGTAGCCATCTGCGTACTAGGATTTATCACTGGGGTAGCAGTAAATTGACATACAAGGATTTATCACTGGATTAGCCATCTACATACCAGGATTAATCACTAGGGTAACAGTAACTCAACATACCATGATTAATCACTGGAGTAGTTGTATAATGCTCGTGAATGACCACCCGTTGCTTCTACCACATGTTGAATTTGTTTCCCTCAATCACAATTGTAACTCATCACTCCCTCTTACTAGGGACATCCTTATGGACCACACCAAGCTTTTCTCTGAGGTACACAAACCTCACTTTCGATAGAGGCTTAGTCAACATGTCAACTATATGCTCATTTGTAGCGACATACTGGAGCTTCAATGCTCCCCTATGTACCATATCTCTCATGTAATGGTACTTGATCTTGATGTGCTTGGAATTTTCATGGAAAATTGGTTTCTCTGTCAACTTCACACAACTCTGGTTGTCACACCATATACAATTCGTCTCTAACTCAAGATCAAACAATCCTACAAGCAACTTCTGAAGCCACACTGCTTCACCGCTAGTTGAACAAGTTGTTATGTACTCTACTTTGGTTGTACTGATTGCCACACTATTCCACTTCCTATTGAACCATGAGATCATAGTTGATCCCATACTAAAGCAACATCCAGATGTACTCTTTCATTCTGCAACACTAGCGGCCCATTTTGAATTAGTAAAGCCTTGTTTTCTTATCTCATGATCATAAGAATATATGATTCCATAATCAATTATACCCTTTATGTACCTCATCACATGTTGTGCTGCAACCAGGTGAAGATTTCTTGGCTCAACCATAAAATGACTCAGTTTTTTCACTGCAAAATATATATCCGACCTTGTGTTCATTAAGTACATCAATGGACCAATCATCTATCTATACATGGTGGCATCCATTGTCTATGAATATGTATCACTCAACAAATTTAGGTTTGTCACCATCGGTGTAGGCATGGACTTGCAATCCAACATCTTGAACCTCTTCATAATCTCAACAACATATTTCCCTTGGTTAAGGAAAAACTCAATCGGTCTCTACCATACCTCCAGGCCTAAGAAGTAATGGATCATGCCTAGGTCTTTCATCTTGAACTCTGCAACAAACTTCCTCTTAGTCTCAATGATGAGATTCTCTTCTCGTGTTAGAAATAGGTCATCTACACATAAAAATAATACCATTGGTCCACCATCCACAACCTTGAAGGATAGGTTGGAATCATTTTTACTCTTGGTAAATCCAAAGTTCATCAGGAAGATGTTAGTTCTACCATACCATCCTTTGAGTGCTTACTTTAACCCATACAATACTTTCTTCAATATGCACACATGTGTCTGACTATCATGTGTCTCAAAACTTTGTGGTTGCTCCACATACACTTCCTCTTCTATCACACCATTTTGAAAAGATGTGTTCACGTCCATCTAGTGTACCTCCCACTTATCTATTGCAACTAATGGATGTATTGCTCTAATTTAAGTGTATCTAGCCATAGGATAAAATGTCTCCTCATAATCTATTCCTTCTTTCTGGGAGAAACCACGTGCCACAAATCTTGCCTTGTACTTATCGATTCTATCATCTACTAAATGCTTCATCTTGTAAATCCACTTGGAACTTACAATTGTTTTCTCTTTCGGTCTTGGAAACACATCCTAAACATCATTATTTACAATGGACTGGTACTCTTCAACCATGGAATCCTTCCATTGTAGGCTCTGCATCAATAATGTCACTAAGTAATGACACATAGTTATTGTAAGGTCTCAATATATTTCTTGCTCTAAAGGATCCATCTAGAGCACCATAATTTTCTGCATCTTGAATGATTTCCCGAGCCCAATTTGGTCTTCTCTTTTTGGTATTCATCTCTCAGAATGAATCTACAAGTATTTGTGGTTATTCCATATCATGATCCTATAGTACAACATCATCACCTTTATCTGTGTTTATAACTCTAGTAGATTCAAGCTCCTCATCATGAAACTCATCTGAATGACGTTGTCTTGATTTACTAAAAGTTGTATCCTCATCAAAGGAGACATCTCTGCTAGTATCAATCTACCGGTGACCAGGGATGTAAAATCAATATCCCTTCGATGTCTCACTGTATCCAACAAATATACCCTTCTTTCCTGAAGATAACAACTTCAATCTCTTATCCTTGGGGACATGCACATATATTGGAGAACCAAATATCCTTATGTGGTTGACCTTTGACTTTTCACCTGTAAACATCTCTTTTGGTGTCTTGTTCCCAAGGAATCTATGGGGACTTATATTTTGCACATATACAATGGTCATGGATTCCTCTGCCCATAGATGCAACCATAAATCTTGATCATTAATCATGGCCTCCACTGCATCCATGATTGTACGCTTATTTCTTTCTACCACATCATTTTGTTGAGTATTGTAGGGAGTAGAAATCTCCCTCTTAATCCCAACTTCCTTAAAAAATGTCTTGAATTTGTCTAAACTGAATTCACCTCCATTATCTGATCTCAAAATCTTTATCTTATTTTCAGACAAGTTTTCAACAAGTGCCTTGAACTCTTTGAACTCGTTGAACACTTCATTTTTATCCTTCAAAAAGTAAATCCAAGTTTTACATGAGAAATCATAAATGAATGAAACATAGTATGCATACCTGCTGAGTGAAGCAGTTGAAATTGGTCCACACACATTTGAATGTATAATTTCCAAGAATCCCTTAACTTTTCTATCACTGCTTGGAAATGGTTTCTTCACGTTCTTTCCTTGTGTGCATCCCTTCCATATTCCTTCATGTTCCAATTGGATTTTTGGAAAACCTGTCACCATCTTGCTTACAATTGGTAATGCTTTGTAATGTATATGGGAAAGCCTCCTATGCCATAGTTCGCTCGGAGTAATTGTATTGTTTACTAATGCTGAAAAAAAATGTTCTTTTAACTTGTATAAGCCTCCTTATTGTACCCTAAATCACTACAACATCATCAATGGATTTTCCTCTAGGACACATGAGGACTTCACCATCAATGAAGGAAACTCTAAATCCTTTCTCATCTAAGGCTAATATAGAAAGTATATTCTTCTTCAAACCAGGTGCATACAAAACATCCTTCTTCTTTAATGGTTTTCTAGAGTCTAACTTGTAGGATGTTTCTTCTACTTCTTTAATGGGATATTGATAGTCATCTCCTAGCTTCACCTTATGTGGTGAGTATTTCTTAACTAGTTCTGAGAGTTCTAAGAGAGATTCCTTATAACCAGTCATGTTCTTAGAAGCACCACTATCAATAAGCCATGTGTCACATCCATGAGTGACTGTACCTTTGAGAGCTGATATCAAAACATATTCTTCCCTTGAGTATTCTTCTTTGGTTTTCTCATGATCATGTTCATCATCTTCTACAGTGTGATCATGATGTCTTCTCTACTTTCCTTTTCTGACCTTACCTTTGGAGTTGGGAAATTCTATGGAAATGTGTCCTGTATTTTGACAAATGAAGCATCTGTAACTTGAGAAATCCTTCTTGATCTTATGATTATTTTGTAATCCATGATGTTTCTTATGTGAGTGAACTTCCTTCTTTCTCTTTCCTTTTCTGGCATGTGTAGCTAGGGATTGATTTTCTTCATTGCCTAATTTCTCTTCTCTTGCTGCCAATCTAGCTTCTTCCTAAGTACAATCCTCCCATAGTATGATAAACTTTGTTATCCTTCTTCTTGAACATATGCCCTGAATGAATGATTCCCAATATCTGGGGAGACCATTCAAGGTAGTCATCACCAACTTGGCTTCTTCGATTGTGTCTCCAATGGATTCTAGCTATTATTTGATCCAAGACTCTTGTGAAGTATGATTGGATAGTTTCTGAGTTTTTCATCTTCACATTCTTGAGTTGTGTTCTCAAGGTCATCTTTCGGTTAATGTTCTTTCCTTCATATAATTTGGATAATGAATCAAACATTTGCTTGGGAGTTTTCAATGATGAGACATGGGGGATCAAATGATCCTTGATAGAATCAACAATGATTCTCTTTTCCTTCACTAGGTTCTTCTTGTATTTTTATTTGGCCTCACCTTCATCAGGTTACGGAACTTCTTCTTTTACAAAATCTTCTAGATCATTCTCTTCTAGAATGAGCATCACTCTGTACTTCCATGCTCGGAAGTTATCAGTGCCTTCAAGCTTCTCATCTAGCTTGGCACTAGGTTCCATTTGTACTTGAAAATAAAATAAAAGATACAAATTTTCAAAGAAAAGTATTGTACTTACCAGAGAGTGCTATGCCAATTTGACTAGTTCCAGCTTCAATTCTACAACTGCCAAGACTAGGGTTTATGAGGAAACCCTAATTTTTTAAAATGTGAATTTTGGAATTCTTCTCCAAGGAAAATGTGCACCCTTCTTAGGAAAACTTCTTGGTATCCTTACTTTGACCAACATCCTCCAGAAAGTGGATGAAATCACCTTCTAGGGTTTGTGCAGTTGCAGGCAGTTGCAACAGCTATAGTTGTTTTAGTACCAGTTGCAGTTTGCAAAACTTCATCAAAATGAGAATCTGATCCTAGGGAGAGGTGGGATAGGTTTAGGTGAGCAACCCTATGTTCTTAGTTTCCATAGAGAGCTCTTCTAAATTGTGCAAATGGATTCTTTCAGGCCTTCTCTGATACCATGTTAAAATTCTTCTTAAGCAATTAAGTGTGTGTAGTATTCTTTAACTTTAGACTATTAAAACAATAATTGCATGCATAAAGATCATTAAAAGAAATAAATCCACAATATACACAATATTTATCTTGGTAAACCCTTGTGGGGGAGAAAACCCAACAAATATTCTTCAATATAGATTCTTCAACAAGTACAATGTCTCTCTTAAGAGAGATCTCACCAAAACATAAGACCCACTAGAAACCCTAACTAGAATAGAGTAGAGCACCACTAGACCAAGATATTACTTCACAAAATAACCAAAACACATTACTGAGACACCCTTCTATGTAGCTACATCACTCCTTCCTTGTAGTTGTGTCACTCTAATACTTGTGCGTTGTGTGAGAGAGATGGATGTGTGTGTCTCCAAATGAGGCACTAGGCCTCATATAAATGCTAGTTGGACTGTCGAGAATTAGGCCAGGGCCAACATGTCCACTTTTCCCTTCTATTTTACATTTGACTTGTCAAGGCACAATAGGACCAAATTTTACAAAGGAAAAATATGATCAACTTAACAAAAATAATATAACATTAAGCTTACCCACAGGGGTGTACACCGATTGGCAAGTGTCGTGTAAATGGAAGGCAATATGTAAAAAGGAGGTCTCAAGTTCAATTCTCACCTCTATTTACTCGTGCCCATCCTTGTAGGTTGTGTGGATGCACCTGGAGTTTATGGAAGTAGCAGACCGTAATCGACCCCATGTCATGCGAGTACGAGAACTACGAGTTTCCGATTCCACCACTACAAAATAAAATAAAAACCATAACATAAATATTTAGGGTTTTTTATTTGTCAAATACAATATGAATATAATAATAATATCTTACAAAGCTACTCAAACTTCAACACTTAAAACTGGGCTTTGGGGTTTAATTCCCTAATTTAATTTGACATTGTTTAGAGAAGTGTCGTACCTTGCTTGTAATTGCAGTGGTGGTTGTGTGATGGGTTCTCGAACTCTCTAAATGAAAAAATAATTGCAGTGGCATGTCTTTGGTTAAATATTTTGATGTATCTATTGAACTCTATAAGTATATATGAATTTTAATGCATTCCTACTCATTTTTTTTTTAAATTGCATTCTTTATAATTCAATGTTATAGATTGCAAAGTATATATATATATATATATATATATAGTCGGTTGTTATAGATTTTGAAAGTATATTTGTTTATATGTAGTTGGTATAGATTTTGAAAGTATAGTCACTTGTAGTTTTAATGTATAGTCAAAGTACTTTTACCTGTAATTTCAAAGTTTTAGTCAAAATATTGTTACTTGTAGTTTCAAAGTTTTAATCAAAACAATTACCTATAATTCCAAAGTTTTCTTTAAAAAAGGAAATTCTAACCTAACAATTATAGTAATGAAATATCATATACAATTCTCGTTAAATTTTTATAAAGTATAATCTTAATTATACTAATGAAATATCATATACAATTCTCGTTGAATTTTTATAAAGTATAATCTTCTTTATTGAAAAATTCACCCAGTCTTCTCTAAGTACTCAACCCGCCTTTCCCTTTATAAATGTGAGAGAAGATTGATTATAAAAGAAATAAGTTGTATTCATTAGTTCTTCATATTTTACCTATAATTTTTTAATTATTATATTATACTAATTTATTGATTCTTTTTTTATATGATTTTTCTAAGTTTTAAATTGTAATTCCTTTTATTCTTTATTTTTTTTACATTTTAATTGGTTATTCCCTTTTTTTCTTTAAAAAATGTATTGTAAAACATAATTACATTTGAGAGATATTGGATAGCTATTTCTTTTAATTTTACAAAAAATTCAAGCACCATAAAGGGTTATATTCTCAAACTTTATAACAAAACCATAAAATAAAACAACATTAGAAAGGTTCATGTATGAATTCATCCCTATAGATATGTGGAAATGAGATATGAGATCTTATTTATTACATACTCTTATATAAGTTTTTTACATTTTTCACACCCTGAAAGAAATAAGAACTCTTTTGAAAAAAAGTCAATTGGGTTTAGGTCTAGTGGCTGGGAGTTGTTATCCTCCATACCATGGTTAAATAATGGTTTTGATCCCTTTTGTTAATGTATCTTGTTCCCTGGATATTCTAGGGTTATCTTAGGTACCATCGGTTTTCTTGGGCTATCTAACCTGGAAAAAGAAGATATTTTTTCATTCCTTATCAACCACCTCAAAAAAGGTCATCAAGTACATGTCTCAAAATATTTTCCCTTAGAAAAAACATCTAATAAGAAAGTGATCAAATTTTTCCCTTTGTTTATAAAAATCCTAAATATCTCCTAATAAAAATATGAATGAAGATAATTTGAAGTTTGACCCTCTACTTCCCCTCAGATATGTCAAAGTCCTGCATCCAACAAAAGAACAACCTTGGACACACCATTTTCAAGCCAATTCATTTCTCAATAATCATGATTCAAATAAATACAATTATATACAATATTATAATTTTGTATCCCTGAAAATATGGTTTCAATAGAAAGTTTCTGAAAGAATTAACTCTCGTTTCCAATTAATCACCCCTACGAAGTCTCCAAAGATCTCTAATTTAGAAACACGTTTTTTAGATCTCTAATAAATTCCTTGTTATTTCTTACTGCATGTTCCCGATGAGGTCAGGTTTTAGAGAGTTAGGTTTCAAGATAGTTTCACTTGGAGATGAACACTCTTGCCACCCAAACAACCTCCCATGGTGGAATAAAAGAGAGATGATAGAGTAGGATATCCTTTCAACAATTTTCTTAAGGAATCCCTTGCGCAACAGTGGAATGCGATGATGGACAAATTTGTTGAGATCCTTTGACATCTTTTGAAAATAGACAAGGAACCTTCAAAAAGTAGTCATTTCGGAGGTGCGACACCCTTCAAGATACAAGTTAAATTTGATATCCCCTTATTGGAAGGCCATATAGATGTAGATGCTTTAGAGAAATGGTTAAATCTATTAGAAGGATATTACCATGTCTAAAAATTTGTTGACACTAAAAATATGACCTTTACTCTCTTTAACTCTCTCCCCCATGTCAAACATTGGTGGGAATGTTACTAGGAGACAACTTTGTTGAGATCCTTTGATGTCTTTCGAAAATAGACAAGGAACCTTCAAAAAGTAGTCATTTCGGAGGTGCGACACCCTTCAAGATACAAGTTAAATTTGATATCCCCTTATTTGAAGGCCAAATAGATGTATATGCTTTAGAGAAATGGTTAAATCTGTTAGAAGGATTTTACCGTGTTCAAAAATTCTCTGACACTAAAAATATGACCTTTACTCTCTTTAAATCCCTCCCCCATGTCAAACATTGGTGGGAATGTTATTGGGAGACACATAATGAAGATGAGTTTGTGGAATTCAAGATAGGACCCACATGGGAAGCCTTTGTTGATTCCCTCAAGGAGGAGTTATACCATGTTGGAAACTATGATGACAAGTACACAAGATGGATGAATCTACATTAGAAAAGAGACCATGAAGTGTCATAGTACACTAATATCATCCATACCTTGCACTCAAACTTGGGTATTAGAGACTTTGAGTGGAACCTGGTTCTAAAGAACCATAGTTTCCTACACAGGTACATCCAAACAAATATGGATTTATTAGACATATTATCATTGAGAGCTTCTTATAGATATGCCACAAAAATCGAGCAAAAATTTAAGAATAAAAATAACTAGGAGTTTGGGTCTACAAATTTGCAACAACAGAAGCATGGAAAAGGTGGCCCTAACTCACAAAATAAGGGACAAAGTAAGGAAGGAAAACATCGAGAGATCCAGTCCAATACGTAGGAAAATAAGATTAATGGGAATATGAATAAGGACACTAGAAAGTGGCATGAGTTCCAAAAAATATCCTATCACAACACTAATCTGTACTACATATTGAAAAAATCGCGACGACCACTTGTGACAAAAGTACTCTTTTGTCGCAACATTTAAGAGAAAAAGTTCAATTATTGATTCTTTTTTCTAAATCCACCCTGTATTTGTCACTATCTCGATGAATGTACTTTCTCTAAATTAATATGGTCAACGTTCGTCGCAAGAGAGACAAATGTACTTTGTCTAAATTAATATGGTAAATGTTCATCGCAAGAGTGACGAATCACCTAATGTTAAAAGAGACTGTTAAAAATGACAAATAAATAGGTAAAAAAAAAAAAATATTTTAGGTCACGGTCATCGCAATTGCGACGATTGTGACCTAAAATTGAACTATAAATATTTGATGATTTAAAAATGTTGTGACAATCTTGCTATAACAACGACGGTTCCGAAAGGGTATTTTTGTGCAGAAGTTGTGCACAAAAATGTCGCAGAATGTAGTTAGATGTGGGGAAAAAAGTAAAGCGGGTGAAAAGGGTGATGGTAGATGTTATCACCCTTGTAAAAAATGTTGCCTCATATGTCCCATAATAATTTTAATAGCAACATATACAAAACATTGTAGGAAATATGGGCACGTTGATGGTAGATCGAATGAATATCGTCCCATGGTAATTAGCTATATATTCATTATATTTTTTTATTTTGTCAATTTTATATAAAATTATGTGTGTGTGTGTGTGAATATTTGTTATAGTATACACTAATTTTGCATGATTGTTTGTAATTATAAAGTTAGATTTTCCCTCTAACTTTCCACAGAATATTGCACCAAGTATTAGAAGAAATGATGTTTTACAAGCTGAGTAACATCATGACCAAGCAAATGAGGATCTCATGGAAGAATATGATGGGACAAATCAAGTTAATGATCCCATGGAAGAAGTGGATGGGACAAATCAAATGATCCAAGATTTGTTTTCGTAGTTGGATGAGGATGGGGAAAATGATGGTATTTGTGATGAACCTCTATTAGAAAAGGAAAATAAACGACTTTATGAAGGATCAAGAGAAAATATTCTCTCTGCTACATTGTTGCTAGTGAACTTAAAGGTTATGAATAATTTGTCGAACACTTGTATGACATAGATCCTAAGGTATGTAATATGTTTCATCTCATGTTATACATAAATGTTGATTTTTTTCTATTTTTTTTTAGTGTTAGTTAATGTGTAAAATAAGAATGCAATTTTTACGATTAATATTCTTACATTAACTAGTTATTTGTTATGTTGTAGATTGTTAGGTGAATTTTTTTTACCATCATCAAATATTTTACCTCGCACATATCGATTTTTGCATGACATTATGAAAGACATTGGAATGTATTATCAAACTATAGATGCATGTCCTAATGACCATATTATATATTATGGAAAACATGCTTAGAAAATAGAATGTTCACAATGTCTTATCAATATATATCGAACCGATCAAGTAACAAAAAGGGTGCCTCGAAAGGTTCTTCGTCATATTCCCATAATTCCACGTTTGCAACAATTTTTCAGGTGCAAACGCATAGCACAATTTATGGATTACCATGCACGTAACAGAAGTGGAGATGGTGTTCTTCGAATGCCTGCCAATGGTTCTGCATTTAGGGAAATTGAGGAAAAATGGGCAGATTTCAAAGATGAACCTCATAATGTTAGGCTTTCACTAGCAACTGAGGATGTTAATACATTTAGAGAGATTAGGTCTATTTACTCAGTGTGTCCTATTTTTGATGCAGGAACATCACAAGGGAGTGCAAGCATAGCCAGCAGCGAGACAGTGCGGAGATAGGAGACAACTGGAAAAGCACCGAGCACAATTTTTGAAAATGTTTTGAAATAATAATGAAGTCATTAAGTGGAGGCATGCTTGTATTATTGTAAAAGGACCTTGAGTGATCCACTCTCGTCCATAGTAGATAGGAGCCTTTATGTGTAATGAATGTATGTAGATAGAATTTAATTCTAGATTAGACAGTTTTAGAGAGCAAGAGGGAAATGGGATATAGACACCCTCATTGTATAGTTGTAACATGATTGTCAAGATAGAGCATGGAGCATAGAGAAGAGAGTAGAGAGTTGTAGTTGAAAACAACCATGTACAGAGATTTGAATTAATAGAAAGAGCTTCAATTCAAATTCATGGTGTCATATTTGTTCTCTGTGTATGCATGTTGAATGTTATGCTCATGGATGTTTACTTTCTGTTATACATTTTCTTTATATGCTGTGTCTATGATTTCATGCTTTGTGTTTGAAGTCTGAGAGAGAGTAAGGAATGAGTTTCAATTGTTTCTCTACATGAGTGAGTAAAATTCTTGAAAGGAGTACATTGAAGTTTGTCCTCAAGGAGTGCGTTGACAGAAGTCAGAGTTCATCTCTGAAAAGCTCAAGAGGGATAACAATTGTTCTCATTCTCGTAGAAGTACAAGTTGAGCATAGGAGCCGTGCAAGGTGTGCACAGGCTGAGTAAAGTCTCAAAGTTTGTGAACCTGAGAAATTGTTGAAGGACTACTACTGCAGGGAGTGCGTAGAGTCGAAGGACTTCAATTCTTTGAAGTAATTGAAGGATTCTCTACAAGGAGTGCATGCGGGAGTCTTCTTTAAGAATTAGAGTTGGAGAAAGCTCAGAAGGGATAGGGTCTTCGCAGTTGTCGAAGAAAAGCACAGAAGGTTGGTGCCTTGAAGCGTTGAAAGGAGGTGTAGCAAGTTTGCATTGCAGGCAGGTAAGTTCCACGGAGAAATACTTGGTTAAATTCACAGGAATTGTCCAGGAAGAAACAGACGGTCAGAATTCTTTTAGAAGAATTCGTGAAGTCACAAGTGCTGTAAGATCTTGCAGAGAAGTAGGTACGTTATGACAAGCTTTCCTCAAGCGTAAGATCAAAATAAATCAGGCCTGTAGGGTCCAAGTCAGCTAGGGCCATTGGATCGCTCGCAAAATCTCATTTCGGGGTTTTGTGAGTTGAAGGGTCGAAGGTTTTGCATCAAGGTTCGCGAAGTCACGAAAGGCGAGTAGTGAGTGGCAAGTGAATCAGAACCGTCCATATGGGGAGGACAGGTGGTAGAGAGCTAGAGATATTACGAACTCGGAGGTTTGTGAGGTGAGAGCCCAAAGGTTGGGTACTCTAGGTTGCGAAAGGCTAAGTCCCGAAAGGGCAAGAAGTTCCGTTGTGGGACCACATAGACGACGTGTCAAAATTTGGTAGTTCGATGCTTAGGTACATAGAGGAGTTTGGGATCTCGACACTTCAGGTGTCATGATATAAAGGAGACAACACTTTGGGGAGTGAAGTGGTGAAGTGCGAAGTGGAACATAAGGGACACGTGGCAGAATCGTAAGGTGGGCCCGTGGAATAGACAAGCGGACACACATTGTTCATTGAAGATATATAACACCCCGTTGACTTTTCATGTCTCGGGGGTTCGTAAGATGAGGGGACGGAAGCCCAACCTTTCGACTTGCAAAGTGACGAAAGGCAAGAAGTGCTAGTGGGAATCCTAGCCGGTGGTCACGCGTAGAGGGCACTGACAAGGGAAGGAGTTATACCCATCTCGCGATCTCAGATATCATGGGATTGGACAGGAAGAGTCGAGAGTCTTGACTCACGAACTCACAAGAGGCGAGTTGTGACAAGTGCCTTTTAGTTTAGGCCTTGGTCATAGCCGGTGGTCACACGAAGAAGGGGGAGCTTGCACCTAGTGTCGTTCACACCAGGGAAGCTTCTGAAAGGACCCGTGGATCAAAAGGAAAGAAGATTCAAACAGGGAATTGAAAGAGCTGATCCGGCTCAAAGGGAAACAAAGAATGATCCTATAAGTAGATCCTTGACCTAAGGGCTGAGTGGGTCTGCACCATCTGGTATTAGAGCCTGATTCTTGTTTGTATATTTCCGGCAGGAAAAGAGAGAAGGAATTTCAGCCATGCCACCAAGGAGAAGAGACAGGCAAACACCCGATCCACCAGAGGAAAGGGAAATGCCAGAAGGAAGGGGCAGGTAGGTGCAGAATCCAGAAGTGGAAAGAGATCTGCATGACATTCGTGCCAGACTCGTGGATGTGGAAATAAAACAAAGGCGCACATCTAATATTGGAGATGTCAGTGAGTCCGAAAACAAATATGATGCTGGACATGAAGAAGAAGAAATTTCAGCAGAAGATGCAGCAAATGAACGCTTGATTAGAGCTGTTGCAAGAATGAGTGCAAGAGCCAAAATGGACATTCCAGTTTATGAGGGAAACTTGGATGTTGAAGAGCTTCTAGACTGGATTAGAGCTTTGGACACATATTTTGACTATGAAGATGTCGAAGAAGACAAGAAGGTCAAGCATGATGTCACGAGACTTAAAGGACATGAAACACTATGGTGGGATTAACTGCAAGCTGATAGATGCTGCCAAGGTAAGAAGAAAATCAAGAGTTGGGATAGGATGATTGCAAAGATGAAAGTGAAATTCATTCCCAGGGATTACCAAATTACTTTGTTTCGGAGAATGAAGAATTTGAGATAGAATCTTATGTCAGTAAAGGAGTACACTGAAGAGTTCTATAGGCTGGACATCAGAGTAGGTCATCGTGAAAGTAATGATGAAAAGGTTTCCAGGTATATGAATGGCTTGAGATATGAAATTCAGGATGAGATGAGCATGATGACCATCTGAATGGTGGAAGATGCTTATCAAATGGTTCTAAAGGCGGAAGAGAAGTTGAGCCGAAACAAGGTCAAAGAGGCCAAGGCAGAAGTCAATCCAGGGGAAAATCAGTCGTCCAAGATAGAAATCAGAAGCCTAAGGAAGAATGGAAGAAACCTTAGATTGAGAGAGGTGGAAGCTCATAGAAAGGGCAATATGCTAGACAGAGAAGACAATATGTTGATTAGAGAGGAGAGTATGTTGATAACAACATTTTTCCTCGTACTAGAGGTAGAGGAAGAGGAAGAGGTGGAGTGATAAAATGCTTCACGTGCAGAAAGGTTAGGCACAAGTCTTATGAGTTTCCAGACAAGAAGAAAGAGGAAGGAGAGACTCACATTGCTGAAGCACAAAGGTGAAATGTTGAGGGAGAGGATGCTGAAGGCGGAAGATCATTGATGATGCGAAAAGCTCTTTTGACACCAGAGAAGGAGGTGGAGAGTTCAACCCAAAGAAACAAACATTTTCGGACTGCTTGCAAGACCAAGGACATGGTATGCAAGGTCATTGTGGACAGTGGTAGCATGGATAATCTCGTTTCAACAGAGATGGTAGGAAAACTGGAGTTGGAGACTATTGATCATCCAAGCCCATACAGAGTTTCGTGGTTGCAAAAAGGACATTAGGTAAATGTCACTAAGCAATGCTTAGTTGAGTTTAAAATAGGAAGGTATAAAGATGAAATACTCTGTGATGTTATTCCTATGGATGTTTGTCATCTATTGCTGGGTAGACCATGGCAATATGACATAAATGTGATTCATGATGGGAGGAAGAACACATACACCCTAGAGAAGAATGGGAGAACTCAGATGTTGCTTCCAATCAAAGATAAGGAGGTGAAACCTGAAGTAAGTAACATTGTACTTCTCATGAGTGGGAAGGAACTTCTTACAGAGGTTAAGAAGAAGGAGGAACCACAATTCATTGTGTTCAGGAAGCCAAAGATTGTTTTAACCAACACAAGGGTAGATTATTTACTAGAAGAGGTTCACGAACTACTGGAAGAGTTCACTGACATAGTAGTGGATGAACTACTTCGTTCATTGCCACCGATTAGAAGTATAAGTCATCGAATTGATCTCATACCTGGAGCTAGTTTGAAAAACAAAGTAGCGTACATATTGACGCTGTAGGAGAATGAAGAGGTCAAAAGACAAGTCCAGGATTTGTTGGACAAAGTTTTGGTCAGAGAAAGCTTGAGTCTGTGTGTTGTTCCGACAATACTCAGTCTGAAGAAAGACAGAGGCTAGAGGATGTGTATTGACTCGAGGGAAATCAACAAGATAACCATCAGGTACAAATTTCCATTGCCAAGGATGGATGATTTGATGGATTGTTTGAGTGGAGTCAAATTTTTTTCAAAGATTGATTTGAAAAGTGGATATCACCTAATTCGTATGAGGGAAGGTGACGAATGGAAGATAGCATTCAAAACCAATGAATGGTTATATGAATGGATTTTCATGCCATTTGGTTTAACAAACGCGTCGAGTACTTTCATGAGATTAATGAATGAAGTCCTGAAGGATTTCATCGAAAAAAATTTCATTGTGTATCTTGATGACATACTGATTTTCAGTAAAACAAAGGCAGAGCATCTGAAACATTTGGCTACAATGATGAAGAGGTTACAACAAGAGAAGCTACTGATAAATATGAAGAAATCCTCATTCATGAAGACAGAGCTCATTTATTTGGGGTTTGTTATTTCTGCAGATAAGTTGAGGATGGATCCAAATAAAGTGGAAGTAATTAAGAATTGGCCATCATCGAAGAATATCTTTGAAGTTCAAAGTTTTCACGAATTGGCTAGTTTCTACTGGAAGTTCATTAGGAATTTCAGTGGAATTAGTGCACCGATGATGGACACAGTGAAGAAGAGACACAAATCTTTTCACTGGATGGAAGAGGCTGA
>ML778014.1:651413-663361 GCA_009831015.1 Picea engelmannii | reverse complement strand
GATGGATGGGCAGACAAAAGTCGTGAACAGGAGTTTGGGATACTTGTTGAGGAGCTTGGTGACAGAACACCATAGTCAGTGGGATAATATTCTGCCACAGGTGGAATTTGCTTACAATGATTCAATCAACAGAAGCATAGGGCAGAGTCCATTACAAATTTTTTATGGCATGCTGCCAAGAGGAATTTATGAGATAATGGATTCAAAATAGATTGCGACTAGGAGTGCTAGTGCAGAAGATTTCGTAGAGGCGATGAAGGAACTTCACAACCAGGTGAAGGAGAAATTGCAAAATTCGAGCCAAGAATATAAATGTAGAGAAGATCAACACAGGAGACAACTTCAGTTCAAAGTTGGTGATTTGATCCTTGCACATTTGAGAAAGGAAAGGTTACCAAGTGGAACATATAATAAACTAAATATGAAGAAAATCGGACCATGTAAGGTATTGAAGAAATTTGGGGTGAATGCACATGAGATTGAATTACTTGATGGGATTGGAATTTCTCTGATATTCAATGTCTCGGATTTGTACCCTTATAAAGATGAGGAAGTAGAAGAAGGTAGTGAACAACCAGAGATTCAGTGGAAAAAACAAATGTCAGTTGCAGAAAAGCCATAGATGGAGCACATACTGGACAAAAGAGTTGGTAAGAGGACCAGGCGAAAGCAATACTTTGAATACTTGGTCAAGTGGAAGAGCCATCCAGTTGAAGATGCCAACTGGGAGAACGAAGCAGAAATCCAGAAGCATGGATAGACTGTTTGCGAGCTCATGGACAAGAGCCCATGAAAATTTTCAAGCGAGGGAGTATGATGCAGGAGCATCACAAGGGTGTGCAAGCATAGCCAGCAGTGAGACAACGCGGAGATAGGAGACAGTTGGAAAAGAACCGAGCACATGTTTTGAGAATGTTTTGAAATATTAATGAAGTCATTAAGTGGAGGAATGCTTGTATTATTGTAAAAGGATCTTGAGCGATCCACTCTCGTCCATAGTAGATAGGAGCCTTTATGTGTAATGAATGTAGGTAGATAGAATTTAATTCTAGATTAGACAGTTTTAGCGCGCAAGAGGGAAACAGGATATAGACACCCTCATTGTATAGTTGTAACATGATTGTCAAGATAGAGCATAGAGCATAGAGAAGAGAGTAGAGAGTTGTAGTTGAAAGCAACCATGTACAGAGATTTGAATTAATAGAAAGAGCTTCGATTCAAATTCATGGTCTCGTATTTGTTCTCTGTGTATGCATGTTGAATGTTATGCTCATGGATGTTTACTTTTTGTTATACATTTTCTTTATATGCTGTGTATATGATTTCATGATTTGTGTTTGAATTCTGAGAGAGAGTAAGGAATGAGTTTCAATTGTTTCTCTGCCTGAGTGAGTAAAATTCCTGCAAGGAGTGCAGTGAAGTTTGTTTGCAAGGAGTGCGTTGATAGAAGTCAGAGTTCATCTCTGAAAAGATCAGGAGGGATAACAATTGTTCTCATTCTCATAGAAGTGCAAGTTGAGCACAAGAGTCATGCAAGGTGTGCACAGGCTAAGTAAAGTCTCAGAGTTTGTGAACCTGAGAAATTGTTGAAGGACTACTACTGCAGGCAGTGCGTAGAGTCGAAGGACTTCAATTATTTGAAGTAATTGAAGGATTCGCCGCAAGGAGTGCGTGCAGGAGTCTTCTTTAAGACTCGGAGTTGGAGAAATCTCAGGAGAGATAGGGTCTTCGTAGTTGTTGAAGAAAAGAATATAAGGTTGGTGCCTTGAGGTGTTGAAAGGAGGCGTAGAAAGTTTGCGTTGCAGGCGGGTAAGTTCTGTGGAGAAATACTTGGTTAAATTCGTAGGAATTGTCCAGGAAGAAATGGACGATCGAAATTCTTTGAGAAGAATTCACGAAGTCACAAGAGCCTTCAGATCTTACAGAGAAGCAGGTACATTACAACGAGCTTTCCTCAAGCATAATATTAGAAGAAATCAGTCCCGTAGGGTCCAATTCAGCCAGAGCCATTGGATCGCTCATGAAATCTCATTTCAAGGTTTCATGAGTTTAAGGTTCGAAGGTTTTGCATCAAGGTTCGCGAAGTCGCGAAAGGCGAGTAGCGAGTTGCAAGTGAATCAAAAACATCCATCCGGGGAGGATAGGTGGCAGAGATCTAGAGATCTTGCGAACTCATAGGTTCATGAGGTGAGAGCCCAAAGGTTGGGTACTCTAGGTTGCGAAAGGCGAACTCCCGAAAGGGAAAGAAGTTCTGTTGTGGGATTGCGTAGACGATGTGTCAAAATTCGACAGTTCGACGCTTAGGTACATTGAGGGTTTTGGGATCTCAACACTTCGGGTGTCATGATATAAAGGAGACAACAATTCGGGGAGCGAAGTGGTGAAGTGCGAAGTGGAGCGTAAGGGACATGTGGCAGAATCGCAAGGTGGGTCCGTGGAATAGACAGGCGGACACGCATTGTTCATTGAAGAGAGTCAACACCCCATTGACTTTTTTTGTCTTGGGGGTTCATAAGATAAGGGGACGGAAGCCCAACCTTTCGACTCGCGAAGTGGAAAAAGGCAAGAAGTGCTAGTGGGAAGCCTAGCCGGTGGTCACGCGCGAAGGGTGATAACAAGGGAAGGAGTTATACCCATCTCGTGATCTAGAATATCATGGGATTGGATAGGAAGAGTCGAGAGTCTCGACTTACAAACTCGTGAGAGGCGAGTTGTGACAAGTGCCTTTTAGTTTGGGCCTTGGTCATAGCCGGTGGTCATGCAGAGAAGGGGGAGCTTTCACCTAGTGCCATTCGCACCAGGGAAGCTTCTGAAAGGACCTGTGGATAAAAAGGAAAGAAGATTCAAATAGGGAATTGAAAGAGAAGATCCAGCTCAAAGGGAAACGAAGAACGATCCTGTAAGCAGATCCTCGACCTGAGGGCCGAGTGGGTCTGCACCAATTTTTGTTATCCACACTAACATTCCACATTGGATGTCAATAAAGAGGGAGCACATCACGTTGACAATGATTGTTCCAGGTATTTTCTTACATTAATTTTTTGAATTTAACATTTTCGTTTGTTTCAATTTTTGCATATTATCTTTTGTTTATTTATTTAATTATATATATTACATGATATCATTCCTATAGTAATTATGTGTAATTTCAAACAATTAGGTAAGTACCAGGTTAAAGATATGAATGTATATATCGAATCTCTTATCAACGAGCTACTAAAGTTATGGGCTGACATCACAATGTATGACATATGTAAACCAATCGGGGAGAAGAAATTTAAGTTCCGTGGAATAGTTTTATGGACAATTCATGATGCCCCTGGACTAACACATATTTGTGGTATGTAGCATTCTATATTGCTCTTTAATACTATATAATATTTTAATGTTATCATGGTGCATGTTTAATTTTTAAATAATCTCATCGTATAATTGACATTAATCCATTTGTTGCAGGTCTTCAAACAAAGGGTAAATTTGCATGTCTAGTTTGTGGACCTAAGATGAAGTATTGTCATTCAAAAATTTTAGGAAAGATGGTGTTTGATGAGTATAGACACCTTCTTCCTAAGAACCATAGGTATCTGTTATAACCCTAAATTGCACCACACATGCATACCTGGCATCAGGCCAACTCATACCCCTTCCTTGCCAAAGCCATGCTGAACAAACTCTTAAAAATCCTCTTAATCCAAGTAGCACGTGCCCTAACCTACTACTGCACGCATTGGAACGCTGGCAGGCCTACCACAGCATGCGTTGGAATGATGGCAAACCTACTACAGCCCGCGTTTACCTAACAAATCACAAAAACAGGAAAGTTGCCGACGGGACAAAAAGCTATGGGTCAGTTAACTGAAACTCCCAGCCATGCATGGCCGAGAGTTCGTCCAAAACCCTAGCTCCTTCTAGCCTATAAAATAAGGGGTAGGGATACTATTTGGAGGAGTAAAAAGATAGCAAAGAAACTCTGCCCAATTGCCGAATCCATTTGTCCCAACCCTTTATCCTTTCCTCAAGCTTAAGGAGAATTCAAGCAAAGCAGTTGGAGGACAAAGAAGAGGAGGAACCCAGGATCAGGATCGAGGAACGATGGCCGATCTCTATCATTATTGTAAGTTGATTCATCTTGAGATTAATAAAAGAATACTTTTCCCGTCCGAATGCACGAGTGATATATAATTTATTTGATTTATTCTTAATCTCTAACCCTCAAGTAGAAAAATAGCATGCATGCGTAGTGTTTTGTCTCGATTGCAGGATTGTCTTTGGAAGGAGAAGCGTAAGAAAACAGGTAAAGCTCAATGGAGGATCTACACCAAACATCGATAAAAAGGTTAGTAGGTCTTTCCCATGCTTGTGTGTGAAAAAGGGGTTTGAGTATTGGGGTGATAGGTTAAAAGTGATTTCTTTAAGGTCATGATCTGCATACAAGTTCAGCCCTAGCTTGTTAGTCCGTAGGGTATTATTTCCCAACAACAAGGATGAGGGAAATTTATTTCTCTAAAAAATGATCATCAAGTTGTACATCATCATATACAAGTGCTCTTAGGTGCACGAGAGGCATTGGAAGCTCCTTTAGGGGTTGAAACTAAAGAATCCTCTACTTCAAATGAAGAAGAAACTTCACCCAAATAAAAATTGGGAAAAATAGTGTCCAAGTACGGATTCTTATGATCCACAGCCCAATCCTTCGAATCACTTACACTAGAGGAATTTTGAGGTTAAAAATGGGTTTCAAAACAAAACATATGAAACAATATTGGTTCCATGTAAGATTCCCTATTGGCATGAAATGGTACACACCATAAATGGTGCCCATGTGGTACAATATGCAACACAATTAATTTAGGTTTAGTTAGACTAAGGGCGGTCTAGGTTAGGTTGAATTTCAAGGGAAACGAAAGATAAGGTATGTAATATGATCAAGATAGGTTACGTCAAGTTAGGGTTGGAAGGTGAGATAAAGATAAGGTAGGGGTTGGTAGGGTAAAGTGAGAATTATCTTTGTTAAGGTAAATATTGATCCACGTGAATATGGGTGGCCACCCACCTATTCCAAATTCCAATTGGCTCATCTTGACAGTTTTCAGTTCAACATGTTTATTTGTAATGCAGACATCTCTTTGTAATTGTGAGTTTTTCACTTCCGGGGCTATCCTGAAACACTACACAGTATCCATGAGGATATTTTTGGGCACCCACCTATTCCAACTAGAATATTTTGGAATTATTCATGTCAGTACATCTTTCTCTACTTTCAAGGCCGTTTTGGGGCCCTAAATAGTGTTTTCTTTGCTTTCTATAGTCAAACTATAGACATAGTCAAAGTTTGATGACATAGTGTGTAGTTATCGAAAATACCTTTCCAACGAGCTATCACAAGCCTAAAATAAATATTGTATGCAAACATTATGACCCCAGGAAGTTGATGTACTAACTTATCCCAACGGGGCCCACATGACTTTTGGTGTTTCATCTCCTAGGGTTTGGTTTTTGGATGTCTAGGGTTTTGGCATCCATGTTTATCATAAAAATGCCTTCAGAGACTCATTGTAGTCATATTCTTGCAAATGAGCATAGCCATCACATATCTTCTTAGATATAAACTTTCCACCATTCTAGCGAGTCTTGCACTCTGTATTTTACACTCTCTATACATTTCTTTCATTAATAGAAATCATGTATTGTTGTATTTCTCTATTTCTGGAAAATTTTATGTGTATTTCATTTTAATATCTCTACTTTCATTTTGTTCCAAAAATAATTTGGCTCAAATATGCATACAATAATGAATGAATGAAATAAGCTACGTATAATAAATGAAGTAAAGCACTACAACGCCCATGGAAGGTAAATAACTAAAACAACATATAAAAAGATAGATTCATGAGTATTAATTATGTAACTTTTTGTACAATTTATGCAACCTATCTAGATAGGGTAGTGATCAGTTGCAATTTCTAGTGCGAAGTCCTGTAGAAATCAATGAACCATGAAATGTTAAATTTATGATAAAGAATTTAAGAAATAGACATGCATTTCAAAATTTACACGAATATATAATACATAAGAATAAATAGCATTACCTTATTGTGATTCTCTTTGTTTTGAGAATATTTTAATATTCTCTACTAAACATGGCCAACCACATGAAGGTGGAAGCTCAAATCCCCCCCCCCCCGCCCCCCCTCACATCACTCTCAATTCCCCATACTCAATGCATGCACTTGAAAATAAATAAATTTATGTGAAAATATGTGTTTTTTGTCCTAAAGAAACATTCAACATTCATTCATTAAGTACTTATAACATTCATTCATTCCTAGGAAAAAAATATTTCATGACATTAGTTTATATTATAAAAAATAATATGTCAATGTTATTAAAATCACTTCTTTTTTGGATTTTTTCTTTTCACAAATTCAGAAATCAACTGATCATATTCTAAAACATCTTTATTAGTTATTTTGGTCTCCTCTGCATCTTGTCTTATTGTTTGTCGGGTCATGTACTCACGACGTGGAATATGTTGCTGCAAGGTGCCAAGATCTACTGCAATAATGAAGAAATGTTAAATTGATGTGTTTTTTTGATATCATTACAAGTATTCCATTAATAAAAACAACATTAAAGTGGTGTTATTTACCTGATGGGGCCAAATCATGTACTTCATATCCTTTTCTAGCTGCATCATCTTGTACAGGATGACCCTCCGCATGATATAGAGTCGAAACATCAAAGATTAAAATTAATACACTATTTGCAATTAAATATTTTCAACTGTAATTAATACTTAGTTTTTTGTATCACATTAATACATCCATTACCAGGATGGACAATATGAAATTCATTGGTCACTCATTCTCCATTTTGGGCATTATTTGTATTGTGGATTTCCTGCTTAAAACAAAGAGGCTCAATATTTTATAGCCAAAATTAATAATGAATAGATTGCATAAGTAATCAATCTCAAATAAACTTTGTTTATTTTATTTACTTGAACGCAGGGTGGATCATTGGAACAATGTGTTGGCCCAACACCCAAGATTTTTTGGCATTCAACAACAACTGCAAATCTGTGTTGGATGCCAAGCCTTAAGTCGTCCTCTATTGGCACTTCATTGAACCAATTGGCCTGCAATTTTGCATAAGATCATTAATTTATCTTTTATGGTGAAATAAAAAAAAATTGTATGCAATTTATTATTTGGATACAATATTTGAGTTATTGATACTTACAATTTGTGCCACCAGATTCAAATAACCACCAGGCCCAAAATTTTGTTGTCTATACTTTTCTAGTCTGTCCTTTGTTTCCTTTGATGTGTCTGGCAGCCTATGAAAAGTTGAAATACATTAGATGTTGCAGATTTCATTTAAAAATAAAGAGTAATAAACATATAATTACATTGTTCAAAGCATTGCATACCTTATTGTGCCTGGTGGTATCTTTCCATGTTCTCTTAAATCCCTCTCCCTTCCATCATCCAACAGGGATTTCCACTCCCTTACTGAAATCATTGGAGGGTGCTCATATCTATGGTTCATTTATAGATGAACCCTATATTGGTCCCTCACAATCTTCATATGTTGGTCCTATTTATCAAGTACCTCTTCTCAGTTAAAGGTGTCAACATCGAACAACCCAATCAAGCGAGTAATGAGATCATATTTTAAATTTTTTCCTTTTTTATTCCACCCTATGCGGATAGTGGGCCCAAATATATCAAGTGAACAATCATTTAGAAGTTTAAAAAAAAACACCATTTCCTGCAAAATGATCGTGTCATCATTAGTTTAAAAGCAATAATCTATGAGTAAATTTCAATTATATTATATATAATAGTTAAAACATTTTTTACATACCTCAGATATTCTTTATATTTATGGGAACAAGATTTCTGTCCACCAAAAATGTGGTATGTACTATTCCCATGCTAATGACAAGAGAATATATATGAAATGTTGCTTGAGAAATATCGATATTACTCTATGTTGCATCAACCCCCTGACCCTGTTCTACATGATCTGTAGTGCATTGAGTAGTAGAGGGTGCACCCACATCTTCCCTCTAGGTTTTCCTACTATGTCTTTCCGACTATTCAATCGAAAAAAATGGAACATTTTCATATGCATGTGGGGTTATATTCTTGTGATATGAAGACTCATCAGTAGGATCAATAGTAGCAATAGGCCCCTCATGACCAAGATTATGTGGATGCAAATACGTCTGTAAAAACAAACCATATTTTAATTCATGACATATATGAGTAGAAAATATAAAACCATAAATGAATTTATCTTCTAATTAAATATCCCATAGCTTACATTCAATGATTGAGCTCTCATTGTAAAACGATCAATCTTTTCTCTAATCTCCTTCGTTTGCGGTTGAATGAATAGAAAATGAAGGATTTCCACATTTATTTTTTTTACGAAATTCTTTAACATCTAAAATGGGTTAAGAGATGATGTGATGTCATCATCTCACATTATCTCATCCAAATCCATTTCTATGGATTTCTCTATTAATGGATATGTAGACTATGACAGAAATATAAAAAAAATTAATATCGAAATGAAACGAATAGGCTCATCCTAAAAATGTAATAATACAACATATTTAATTTGTACAATTGCTATGGGTTATATCAGCTAGGACGAGGATGGTGTCCTCTAATCTATCTGGGACTTGCCTCGATCAGACGCAGCCTACAAAAAAAATATTGAAAACATTAATATCGAAATGAAACCAATAGACTCATTAAAAAACCGTAATAATACACCATATTTAATTTGTACAATTACTATGGGTTATACTGATTGGGCTGATGATGGTTTCCTCTGATCTATCATGACTTTCCCTGTTCAAGAGAAACCTATAACAAAAATATTGAAAACCTTAATATCGAAATGGAACCAAGAGACTCTAAAAAAAACATAATTAAAAAACACATTGCTTATATTTAATTTGTACAATTTACAATGGGGTATACATGTTTCCCCAACGATGGTGTCATCTCATCCATCGAGGACTTGCCCCAATAAAAAACCTACAACAAAATTATTGAAACCATTAATATCGAAATAAAACCAATAGACTCTTGAAAAAACATAATTAAAAATGAGGTATACCTGTTTCCTAGAGGATGGTGTCATTTAATGAAACATATTCCTTATATTGCTTATATCGAAATGAAACATTAAAAAAAACATTAATTAACAAAAACATAAGTTATTAGATTCATTAATTACAGGTTTGGTGAAATTTTATATTTACCACTCTCATAGTAACAATGTTTGTATCTTTTGATTCAAATTGTAATTGATCAACAACTTTTCCCCTGCAGCTATTGATTTTATGCCACACATGAAAACACAGTTCCTTCACGCCCCTCAAATACGCAATTGGGTTGTTTATTTATAGACCTAGGTTGTGTACTATTTATAACCCTTGCAATATTCCGTGATTCTTTTGGCCTTCCATCAATGTACATACTGAATATTTTATTTTGATTATTGTCTTTTAGCTGTAAATAATTTGCAGACACTCCATATATGCACATACTATGTGTATATTGGACCAGCCACATCCAATCTCTGTAATTGTAGCAGGGTTTGACATACTCCATTAATGCAGTACATCTTCTGTAACCCACCTTTATTCCATCCATGAAAAACAACCCCAAACTGTGTAATAATGATGGTACAATCTGAAATATCCTCTCATTCACACAAAAAACTGTGGTTATACGAGGAAGATCCTTGGGTACCCATTGTTTCACTAGATATTTGTACCTCAAGGGCACCTCGATGTCGCCTATGATCTCATCATCATAATAACATGACCCCCCTTCTACGAGAAAAAATTACATTCGTTTATGGAATTTTCTTCTAATCTTCTGACATCTAGTTGATCTCCCTCTTTTAGACCTACTAGATGTCTCACTTTCCTCTAGTCTTCCTTAAATTCCCTCACTTGAGGAGGACATATATGAAAAATACCTATTTGGTTGTACGTGCACCCCATCAAATGAGAGAAATAGTTAACAAACATTCGCAGAAGGCTATAATAAAATAAAAATAAACATTTTGACATTGTTATATATGTGCTTGAAAAATATAACAATAAATTCCCTTGATATCATTTTTAAATCTTGTTAAAGGACATAGGAGTATGTTTTAGGTTTTGTAGTGGACTACCCTAGCTATCGGGCTATATGAGGATATCCTAAGGTTTGAAGTGGACTACCTTAGGTATCACCAAATATCCATTTTTTACCTTGTTTAAGAGAATCCCTAGTTGACCCCATATGCCCAATGAAAAGACAATAGTCTCCAATGTTCCCATAATCTTTCATACCCTAAAACTTACCATAACCATTTTTCCTGGGTTTACTCTTTCCATCACCCTGAGCTTCATTTCCCTAAATCTAGCAATCTTAACCTAGGGAATCCACCCTTACGTTGAAGAAGAGATGATCTAAAGTGAAGAAGAGGGTTGGTGAGGTGACAGTGGCCCCCCTCCTAGTTTCACTCATATCACACTTGATCATGTTGGACTTTATCTACTAAAGTGTGAGTTTGTATGGTAAAATTTTGGAAAATATTGCCTAGATTTTTTTTTTCTATGGAAGATACTTATGTCACCATGAGCACCATTAATTGCTTACTTGGCGTGATCTTAACTAAGATAAAAATTTAAACCGTTCAAACAATTGGTTAGAGTACATCTATAGTACAATCATAAAAGTTTCCTTTTTAAAATGCAAGTCTATGGGTCATGTCTGTTTTGGATGGATTGGAGATGGAATAGTTGTATATAATTCTACATCCATGTGGAAAAGGACATTTATGACCTTGTATGACACACTTGCAATGTTATCTCATGCATTCTAGAGTATTTCCAAAACATGGTAGAATAAAATAAAGAGGTGAAGACCATAGATGAGATGAATCATGAGAGGTGAGCATATGGGTCGCGAGGCCTTAACCAACATCATGGAATGAAAATAACTTCCTTAGGATCTTATTTAATATTCTCCAACTCAAGAGCCTTAAACAAGTCCTCAAACCAATACAAAGGAACTTTGTAGGGAGATTTTGTCTTCCAAGTGGGATACAGACACCATGAATAGGTTTTATGGACTAAAATATGTGTTTATGGATAAACATGGTCAAGGTGGAAACAACAACCTTAATCCCTTATTGAACCTTCTCGAGATCAACCATCATGAACAAAACCTAGAAATAATGACCAAATCCCAATCTAGGGAGTCTTTGGCATACAAGTTAAATATGGATACCATTATGGGGTGTTGAGCATCATGGATGGGTCTCAATCCCTTCAATATATTCAATGGAGGGAGGGAAGAGACTCAATCCCTAAATGGTCCTCTAAGGGTACTCTAGGTGCTATGACCAGGTTAGTTTTGAACCAATAATGGGTCTTGAGTTATACCAAAGGTTAAGGGAGGACAACAAGGGAGTTTTCCATAATTGATTCTTCTCAGGATTAATTTCCACAAAAAACACCTACAATCCACAAAACAATCTCTCTCTTGGGGATATTTTGACTATGAGTGGTTTTCCAAAAAAAAATATTATGTTTTTAGTAAGTGATATAAAATGGATATGAACTCTCGAACAGTTGTAAGAATGAGTACCAAGAGGAAAATTCAACAATTTATGAATGTTAGAAAAATAATGGAAAAAATGAAAATATAAAAGTGGAATAAGACAAAATGAAAAGATAAAAAGGATTAATTAAAAATAAAAAGAATGGAATAGGAGAGGAGAAGAGACTAAGGAATGGGAAGTGAAAGGTCTTGCATGTTGTCCATTGAATTACCCAAACTCTCCCTATTACCTTATTTTGCTTCATTCTCAATGGGTCTTTTGGAAAAATATATGAGGATGCTGTAGAAATTTCGATACAAATTAAT
>ML778014.1:629623-640847 GCA_009831015.1 Picea engelmannii | reverse complement strand
TTTTCCTTCCAATAAAAATTTCATGAAAAGTTCTTCAAAATTAAAAGCCACTGTTCCTAATGATTGTAACCATTGGATTCCTAGTACAACATATGCACCACCCATGGGTATAGCAATCATTAGACTATTCATTACATATTCCCCCATACAAATTGATTAGGTTCTAAATATAAAGAAGTAATTCATACCTTTTGTGTATGTGGCACATTATGGAGATCAAAGAATTGCTCCATCTGAAGTATCCATGTGATTGGGTCCTTGCCATCAAACTTCCTCATGTCAATTTTAGGAACATGGTTTGTCTTCAAACCAAAGTTGGAGTTTCTCCATTATTGATTCACCGTCCTTGTGTCCACATCATGAATTTCATGGGATGCATTTTCACTTTCCGGTGTCTTCTTTGTTATGAAATTTTTTAATACTTCCATGATCTCCCCTTTTAAACCATCTATCTTAGTGTCCAACTTAGCTTCCATTGAATCCATCTTAGTATCCAACTTAGCTTCCATTGAATCTATCTTATTTTGTAGTTCATTTATGTCCCTACGCATTTCTTCACCTTCATCAAGAGTCCAAGTAGGATTTTCTAGAGGCTTATTTGGTGTAGAAGTTCCCTTTTTGGGTGGCATGTTGGCCAAGTATCACTTTTGAACATTGATTTTGAGGTGGTTCTGCTAGACAATATTTCTTCTATTGTATCTCCCAATTTTTGGCCCTTCTGGGTATGAAACTTTCTCTTATGTATTTCTATGATATTTCTTCTCTGCAATTCCACAGTTTGGATCAAAATTGGATGTGCCAAGTGGAATTTATGATAACTTCCCCACAACTTGCCGATTTTTGGCCTTTCCAGGAGATCTCGCTTGTATAGTGTTCCCCACACAAAATAATTGATATAAAATTCTGAAACTCACACAAAAAATACTACAGACTGTCCATGATCCAATGCAACCTGTCCCACACAATTTGGATACTCTAGGAAGAAGTTATGATTGTTTTAGCTGGAACACCTTCTTGAGACTAGTCAATAGGACTAGTTAGATACCCTATCTTACACGGGGTGTATATACAAATTTAATATGACCCAGAAGCTGAACCTTTTACCACCGATACATTACTAATTTATGTAAATGTCCTCCATAGTTCAAGGTCTGAAACATTACAGAAAAGTTTTTATAGAGAAAATTCCGCAATGACTCATTTCAGGATGATTCCAAAACCCTATCTGGTACAGGCTATATCTCTGAAAGTATAAGGCATCAGGAGCTGAATTTTGATCCCAACGTACCTTGATCCGTCTTCTAAATATGCTCCAATCCATCCCTTCTGAAACATTGTAGAAAACAAGTTATAGCAAAAATTCCACGGTGTCTCAGATGTAGCAGCGAAACCCCAAGACCTTGAGTTATGATACCATATGTTAAGAACCAAACATCAATATAAACGTCAGGAAAAGTACTCAATGCCTTGAAAAAGAGATTATTTCAGATAATAATCCTCTTCGAGGGGGCAACCTCCTTTTACCCCACTTAAATGTTCAAGTACAATATGATTCAAAATGAAAATGTCTCCTTGGTATATATAGGAGACTAGGAGGTATAATTACAACTAATGGCTTAAAGCCGACATAAATAAAATAACATTACTAATCTAATATGCCCCAATTAAGGGGTAATAAATAACATTACTAATCTAATATGCCACAATTAAGGGGTAATGAGCCAATATTAGGGCTTAACACTAAATTCAAACTCAAGTGTAAAGCTCAGTTATGACAAGCATGCATTCAAGTGTCTATTTTGAGCCCTCCCTTATTCCTCCTTAAGTACATAGGCTGACCCTCTTTACCATTCATCGCAGGTCAGCGTATGAGTGAGAGGGAGAAGGTGCATATCATTCAAGAACACATGTGCACATATCACACCTTAAACAAAGGCATATAATAGTCAACTAAGGTACTATATCAGACCATAAACAATAACATATATCAGTCCTGTAACAGGTGTGTATTAGTCCAGCTAAAAAATTCATATAACAGTCCAAGAACAAAGTTTACATTAGTCTATTAAAGGAAGAGAATATCAATCATAAGGAGGCTTCTATAACAGTCAATAAAGGAAACCATATCAGTCCAATAATAGGAAGCTATAACAGTAAAATAAAGGGAAACATATAAGTCCAAGAAAGTAGCGAGGTACACCTTCAAGGTTGTTCCATAACAAAGTTTATAACAGATTTTTAGTAAGTGATATGATAAAGATGCACCCAACAAAATAATAGTCAGATCTTTTTTGTATCATTATGCTTAGGCATTAATTTTGAAGGTTGGGATAAGACGCGTTAATCAATCTGTTCAAAGAGGATTCTCAGTATTCTCTTTTGATAAATAATTTTGTATTACTTTTACTAACATGATTTTTACTTTTTAAATAATCTATTTGAAAAACCTAGTATGAGTTAATGAAAAACAATGCTAGGATCTTGTATACGTTCACAATCTATAGTGCAATAAATGGTGGATGTTCCACTTATTCAAGTGTGTCATGATTCCTTCTTTTCATAAGGATATTCTTGATTTAGCTTTTCACCTTAAAGTGCTATTAAATAAAACTTGTCATATAAAATACTAAGCCACCTTGAAAATTTGATCATTAGATGAAACTATTAAGGTCAATAAGAATGTAATGGAGAAGATAAAAAAAAATAATTAAAAAATTCTTTAGTTATATTTTCAAATATGTGAAAATTCTCTCTCAAACTATTTGTTGTCTCCTATAACATCTTTGAGGAGGAAGAATAGAAAACTTCCTACCTCCTCTGCCAAACCCATCAATGGATGATATGTCAAGTAGATCTCAAGATAAGCCTAAGGCAAGTACCCTAGAGTAACCACTACATGATGTTCTTAAAACCATTGTAACATTGAATGATTTCAATGTTTTAGATGGAATTTGGGGATAATGAGAATGAAGAGGAGATGGATTTCATTCCCATTGAACACGAATGAAATTTTCCTCATAGAATGTTAAGATTTTAACATACCCTTACAAAACAAATATGGTTTAGAAAGTTAAGACCATTTTCAAAGAGCTTGGGTTTCTATTTTAGTGGGAAGTTTGTTAATGGAATTTTGTTTAGAATGACCTTAAATTTTGTTTGGTCACACATGTATTCTTTCTCAAGTAGTCACGACAAATTGGATTTAGGTGTGGTTACATTGATTAAACCTTGATTGGCCTCAACAATTGTTGGGTGCAGAAATGATCACACTCAGAGTTGATAACAGAGTTTTAGTAAGTGATCTAAAATGGATCTGAACTCTTGAATGGTTGTAAGAATTAGTACCAAGAGGAAAATTCACAAATTTATGAAGGTTAGAAAAATGATGGAAAAAATGAAAATATAAAAGTGGAATAAGACAAAATGAAAAGAAAAATGGATTAATTAAAAATACAAATAAAATGGAATAGGAGAGTTGAAGATACTGAGGAATGGGAAGTGAAAGGTCATGCATGCTATCCATTGCATTACCCAAACTCTCCCTATTACCTTGTTTTCTTTCATTCTCAATGGGCATTTTGGCAAAATATATGAGGATTCAAAGATCCATAGGCTGCAGTGTACCAAAGATTACTAAAATAGATCAAGAGAACATTCATAACTAGTTTTCCCATTTGGGTTTCTAGGGTAAACACTCTATCTTGTGTGATTAAAATTTCCCAGTGGAAATGTTAAGGTTGTTATTGAGTAATTGGTAATCCATATATGTGAAAATTCTATGTCTGAAATTTCCTCTTATTTTGTTCAATGCGATGGTTTGAGTGTGTTAATGGTAGCAATTGTATTTCTGTTAGTCTTGTTGAAAAAACCATTTTTTCATTATCAATTGGTTAATACCAACAAATCTGAGGTACCCACCATCCATTCTACCTTGATATGTGATATATACTATTTACATTAAGTGATTGTTTCAATTTAATAACTAGGTTTCTATTTTAATTTCAAAGAGTACATACAATTCAGACTTTGAGTTCATTTTCTCTCCCTAAGGGATGCATTTGTAATAAATTTCCAAAAGAAAGGTCAAACATTAAATTGAATGAATTGATCCCACTAAGGGAGAAGTCAATTTACCATGAGAAATCGACCAACAAATGAGTGGACTTCCCCAAAAATTTAATTGCCTCCTCAACCAAATATTGAATATTGGAATATGCACAAAACCAAACTCCTTTTAAAATAATGAAGTTTGGTCAATATTTCTCCCAACATCTTGAACTATAATCTACACAACAACCAATGTTATTTTTATTTTGATTTAATACAACACTTGTTTCATTAATGCGTGGAAATCATTAGAGGGTCAAAGAAATGCACCCACTCATATAAACATTGGATTTCTATTGTTAATCTTATGTTATGAACATGGTTTTCAATGCTCTTCTCATTCTTCAAAACCTAATTATTGGACTAAAATTCAACCTTCCTTGAAGACCCGTTCGCCACCAAATATAGTGAAGGATCAATAATTATATGCACTCAATTTTCATCCATATTTTTCCAACAAGGGACAATAATGGAGGGAAATTTACACAGGAATTCAATGAAGTTTATGTTGGTATTTTCCATTATATGGACATGGACATCACAGTTGGAGAGTAGTAGTCAATGTTTGTTGAATTTGGTGCAGGTTAATCATGAATTCGAAACTTGGAATTGGAACTTCATCAAGTTACAATTACATGTAAAAACATTGGTATACATGGCTAGCCAAATAGTTAAATTCCTGAAATATTTAAACCCTCCACCTAAGATATTGGCCATGAGGATGACGTGGGTTAAAATACTAAAATAAAACCCTGCAGAAAGTCAAATGGAGAGGTACTCACCATTCTTGGTCCCTTTAATTCCATATCTATGTCCTTTCCCTTGAGGTCTATCTCCTTTCCCTTGTAGTTTATCTCCTTTCCCTCAGTATCTATCTCCTTTCCCTTGATCTATATCTCCTTTTCCTCAGTCTTTATCTCCTTATCATTGCAGTCTATATCCTTACCCTCATTCTTTATATCCTTAACCTCAGTTTTTATCTCCTTTCCCTCAATTATTTGTACCTCCTTGCCCTCGACGTTCTGTATCTCCTTTCCCTCGGTGTGATCTATCTCCTTTCCCTGGAGGTCTATATCCTTGCCCTCGATTTTTTGTTCAATGATATCCTCACCCTCACAGTCTATATTTGTACCCTTAGTTTCCTGCACAGCCATCTCCATGCCCTTGGTCTCGTGCACAATGATATATGTGGTTTTATTATTGTTGTTTTTTATTTTAATTTGGCATATGTTATATGTATATATAATATTTATATTATTTTGGGTTTTGTTATTGTTGCTTTATATTTTAATTTGGGAATTATGTTATATATATATATATATATATATAATATAAATAAATATATTATTTATATATTATATAAACATGGTATATTACATATTATATAATTAAATATTATATTATATGATGATGGTGATGATGACATCGACGATGACGAAGTTGACAATGATGATGACAATGGTGAAAATGATGATGACAATCAGATGTGTAATGGGTTAATGCCATAGTCAATGTGTTTATGATCATAGTGGTTAGAGGTTATAGTGTTTGTAGTCAAAATGCATTAAGGGAAGATAACTATGAAGACGATGATGATGATGATGATGGTAATGTTGATGATGATGATGATGATGATGATGATGACGACGAAGATGATGATTATGATGATGAGGAAAGTATTGTTTCTATGTGTTCTGCATTCTATCAATCAATGCATTTTTTTAGTTTTTTGAGATTCCATTGGCACCCTTATAGAGGATGAGATATAAATCTGAAGAAAAAAATGGAGTTAGGATTATGATTCATGTGAATTAAGAGTTTAGTTTATATGTTAGAGGGATTATGGGATAAAAGGTTACACGGTAGGGGAAATAGTGTTTAGATTTTAAAATATGACAAGTTAGAAGACTCATGTGGTTTAAGGGTTATTTTTTAGAGTAGTTAGGGTTTAAGGGTGATATGATTTAGATATTATGGGCTATAATGGGTGATCATGATGCTTGGAAGTTATGCATTTTTTCTTGTTTCACCTTGGTGGGCATTATATGTGTCTTAGTCCAACTTTGTCACTCTTGGGGAAAAGGGGTACTACTGATAGGCATTGATATGGTTAGCGTACCATTCCTTTTCATACTTAATTTTTTTTCATATTGATTGCTTCCATTTTCCTATCTTCTAGAAGTGGTTATTGCATGTATCCAAAAAAGGTTTGTGCCTTCATCCTCCTATGAGAACAAGGGGCTAGAATGTGTCCCTCTGTGAATTACTTATGTGGATCTTGTATCAGATTGTGGCCTACTTTATATGATTCTAATGATTCTTGTATCTCTTAAATGTTTGTATTACTTGATTCTACGAGTCACGCTTATTGATGATGCGACATTGGTGTGTTATTTTGGAGGAGGTTTCATGATGATGTCAAGCATTGTTTGGAGGGATTTGCATATTTGAGGATGAGTGTTGAGCTCCTTGATGACTTGGCCTACTTCAAGACACCTTATATCATCTCCTGGACCTTGGACATTGCACATATATCCATTTGTGTCACTAGAGGGTAGGAATCCCACAACCTAGAATTTTCATCCCCTAAGGACATTAGGGTTTTGATGGATGTTGTTACACTTATTGAGGATGGTGCACCCCTTTAGAGGGATGATTGAGAATTTATTTTTCATGACATTGGCATTTTCACCTTGGATCTTGCACATTTGGAGTCTGACAACATGCTTGGATTGATGTTACTATGCACTGAGTTGACCTAACATGTAGGTGATGAGTTGGTAGTTGGTTGATGATGAGGTGTGACCCTATTGATGAGGGAGATGAATTTTGATGATATTTTTCATTATTTTGGTATTTATATGAATTTTTGAGTTGTTGTACCCTTTCAGAAGATGATGTCACTCTTTATTGTCCTATACACCCGTGACATGATGTTGGATTTTCAGGGGATGTTTTGGCATTTTAGCATTGCATTTTTATTTTGAGGCTATTTTTAGGGTCGGCTTGAGAACTATCTACCTTGTATCATGGATTATTATTATTTTAGTGGAATTTAGAGTGATGAGGCACTAGGCTTCTCTCATATTTATAGAGGGCGGTTTCCTCATTTGTAAATCATAACTCCTCTTATGGAGAACTACAACACTTGTCTCTTATCTTTCTTTCTCATCATGGAGTACTGTTGTGTGCTTTCTAATTGGAGATAATCTAGTGGATGATTTTCAAGTTTCTTATGGATGATTTCATGTTAGGGCTTCTTGTAGGGGATGCAGTTTTGGGTAGTAGTCTAAACACCATTTGTCGTGAAAGGTACTCATGGGCCAAAGTCCCCTATTTTCAAACAGTTTCAACAAAGATGCTATAACAATGATGAACATCATGTTCATAAAAACTTCATTGCTGAAATACTAAGACAACAATGATGAAATTTACGATGCTGATATTTTCGATGCTGATGAAATCCTTCAATGCCACCCAAAAAAATTGGCCTTGTCATTGGATTTTACCTTTAAAGGTTATAATTTTCTTGGGTTTTTTTTTTCAAATTGTCCCCGATGATCAACAGATATTTGGATATTCAAACCATATTCGACGTTATACTGCGGTAGGACAATATTGGTGTCTATTTTTAACCATGTCCAAAGTCATTTCCATGTATGTAACATGTGAAACACTATAATGCTTGGATGAGTTTAGCATCACACTTGGAAAAATTGGTTAACAAAAGTGCCATATCTTTCTAGCAATATAGGGCAAGTCATCTTAGTGTGATAATGAAGAATCATGTTCTGGTTGTCTGAGTTAGTAATGAAGTAGTCATTAGGTATGTTTTCTTATAGTTAGGTGTAATTAGTCATAAGTGGTTCCATTGTATTCATCCTTTATAGAAAGAGGGCAGGGCAAGAAGATAGAGATACAACTAAAAGAAAAAAAATCAATTGAGAAATATTTCATTGACATAAGGATGCCACCAAATAAATAGAACCAATATTTATGAAAACAAGTGTTAATGAAATTATTAAATTACTATATCACTAATATTTAGCTAAACAATGAGCAATATAACATAATTCCAAATAGTTATAAAACTAAAAAACAAATGCATGACTTGATTATGCAATGATGATATAATCAATGTGAAAAATAACTTTATGATCACCCTATTTATGTAACATGTTGGACCTCATATTTATAAGTTATCATGTGCGAGTTGAGTTAGTGTTGATCATAAACATGTTATTGATGCTTGACACCTGACATTTTACATCATTTGCAAAAAATATGTATAATGTATAAAAATATTGAAATATAAAACAAACAATGTCATAAATAGTTTGATCATGTTCCAATAGGCTTCCAATATCTAGGTGAGTTCTAAAAGAGAATATTAATCAATAAGCCTTCACTAAGGAATTGCATATTCCATCAAAATATAACTTAAATTAATTATTCTATAGGCTTGTTGTTTTTAATCTTGATTAATCCTTCCATTTTCCTATCTTCTAGAAGTGGCTATTGGATGCATCCAAAAAAGGTTTGTTCCTTCATCCTCCTATGAGATCAAGTGGCTAGAATGTGCCCTTTTGTGAATTGCTAGTGTGGATCTTGTATCAGATTATGGCTTACTTTGTATGATTCTAATGATTCTTGTATCTTGTAATGGCTTGTATTACCTGATTCAATGAGTCATTCTTATTGATGATGCGACCCTGGT
This sequence comes from Picea engelmannii, assembly GCA_009831015.1. Classification (NCBI taxonomy): domain Eukaryota; kingdom Viridiplantae; phylum Streptophyta; class Pinopsida; order Pinales; family Pinaceae; genus Picea; species Picea engelmannii. The sequence continues at coordinate 632,023 of ML778014.1, read as the reverse complement.
GTGTTCCTTTGGAGGAGGTTTCATGATGATGTCATGCATTTTTTGGAGGGATTTGCACCTTTGAGGATGAGTGTTGAGCTCCTTAATGACTTGGACTGCCTCAAGACACCTTATATCACCTACTAGGCCATGGACATTGTAGATATTACATTGCACATTGCAATATGTTTAGGATCATAGTGGTTATAGGTTATAGTGTTTATGTTCAAAATGCATTAAGGGAAGATGACGACGACGACGACGACGACGACGACGACGATGATGTTGATGTTAATGATGCTGATGTTGATGATGATGAGAATGATGATGATGAGTAAAGTCTTGTTTCTATGTGTTATTCATTCTATAAATCAATGCATTTTTTAGTTTTTCGAGATTCCATTGGCACCCATATAGAGGATGAGATAGAAACCTGAAAAAAAAATGGAGTTAGGATTATGATTCATGTGAATTAAGAGCTTAGCTTATATGTTAGAGGGATTATGGGATACGAGGTTACATGGAAGGGGATATAGTGTTTATACTTTAAAAGATGACATGTTAGAAGGGTCATGTGGTTTAGGGGTTATTTGTTAGATTCGTTAGGGGTTAAGGGTGATATGATTTAGCTATTATGGGTTATAATGGGTGATCATGAAGCTTGGAAGCTATGTGTTTTTCCTTGTTTCACCATGGTGGAAATTAGATGTGTCTTAGTCTAGTTTTGTCACTCTTGGGGAAAAGGGGTACTATTGAGAGGCATCGATATGGGTAACATACCATTCATTTTCATACTTAAATTTTTTTCATATTGATTACTTCCATTTTACTATATTCTAGAAGTGGCTATTGCATGTATCCAAAAAAGGTTTGTGCCTTCGTCCTCCTATTAGAACAAGGCTAGATTGTGTCCTTTTGGGAATTGATTTTGTGGATATTGTATTAGATTGTGGATTACTTTGTATGATTATAATGATTATTGTATCTTGTAATGGTTTTTATTACATGATTCTATGATTCATTCTTATTGATGATGCGGCCTTGGTGTGTTCCTTTGGAGGAGGTTTCATGATGATGTCATGCATTGTTTGGAGGGCGTTGCACCTTTGAGGATTCGTGTTGAGATCCTTGATGACTTGGTCTACCTAAAGACACCCTATATCACCTAATGTACCATGGAAATTGTAGATATTACCTCGGATGTTGCACATATAGCCATATGTGTCACTAGAGGGTAGGAATCCCACAACCTAGAATTTGCAAATTAATTATTCTATAAGTTTGTTGTTTGATTTTCAAATTGTTTGTGTGCATCATGTTTGATTATGGAAACCCCCCCATACTTTCATTACATGTGTCTAGTCTAACCATGTCAAATATTAGTCCATACAAGGACATATTGAAAAAAATTCAACATTGGCCCCATTCACATGTCACTGCAGGGTCAAGTACATGAGTAGGTGCACCTTATTTTTGGGTTTTGATAGAATAACCAAATAATATTTGATTGTCTAATTTTTTTTTGAGTCATTTATGAGTCTAGAAACCATCCCATACCATCAATGCATGTGTTTTTTCCTAACATGTCATGAAATTTTAGTCCATACTAGTACAAATTGAAAACAAATTCAACATTGGCCCCATTCACATTAATTATTCTATAGGATTCTTGTTTGATTGTCAAATTGTTTGCGCGAGTCATTTTTGGGTTTGGAAACCCTACCATACTGTCATTGCAGGCATCTAGTCTAACCATGTCAAATATTAGTTCATACAAAAAAATAATGAAAACATTTCAATGTTCTCCCCATTCACATGTCACTTATAAGAAGGGTCAAGTACATGAGAAAACGTGCCTTATTTTTGGGTTTTGATAGAATAACCAAAGAATATTTAATTGTCAAATTCTTTGTTTGAGTCATGTTTGAGTCCATAAATCCTCCCATATGGTCAATGCATGTGTGTTTTCCTAACATGTCATAAAATTTTAGTCCATAGAAACACAAATTGAAAACAAATTCAACATTGGCCCTATTCACATTAATTATTCTATAGGCTTCTTGTTTGATTGTCGAATTATTTTTTCGAGCCATTTTTTAGTCCAGAAACCCTCCCATAACGGAAATGCATGTGTCTAGTTTAACCATGTCAAATTTCAGTCCATACAAGCACAAATTGAAAAAATTCCAACGTTGGATCCATTCACATGTCATTTATATGCGTCGATTTCAAGTACATTAGTAGTTGAGCCTTATTTTTTAGTTATTAAATATTATATAATAACAAATTGAGTGAAATAAGAATAGTTGTGCATTAACCTTGCTGAGCTTCTCTTAGTTTCGAGAATTGTTTAATATTATCTCCTAAACGGGGCCAACGATGTGAAGGTGGAAGCTCATTTGTCACCCCCCCCCCCCCCCC
>ML778014.1:590262-629487 GCA_009831015.1 Picea engelmannii | reverse complement strand
GATCAATCACATTCAACTATATGAGGTATTCCTTAATATATATATATATATATATATATATATATATATTAAGGAATACCTCATATAGTTGAATGTGATTGATCATCTTCTCCATCCAAGTCCACATCTCTATCATCTGATCCCAATTCAACTAATTCTTCAACATCTTCCTTTGGAACATGATTATCTAACTCATGTTCATCCTCTACATAATCTTCTTCTTCAATGCCCTCTTGATCTTCCTCTACATTATACTTTACTGACCTTCCTCTTGGATCATGTCTAATAACAAATGACCAACCCCCTCTACTTGGAACCTATGAGTAAAATACTTGTTCACATTGACTTGGAAGAACATAGGGCTATGTTCTTGGCTCAAGCGACCTTGTATTGACCATGGTAAATCCATTAGCATGTTAAATAAAAGTTATATCAGGATCACGTTGATTCAACCATATCCTATACCATTTGACAACAAATAGAACTAATTTTAAGGATTTAATGTAGCACTCAATAATATATTCCAAATACCCATAATATCAATTTTCTGACAACTATGGATGTCTATCACTTCTAGAGGAAACATTCATCACCTAAAAGACTGCAGTTATACCAGAATTAGATGTTTTCTTTGTTTCATCCAACTTTTTTATGCGAAATTTGAACCACATAGCCTTATGGTGTTTTGCCTACAATATTCCAAACACATAAAAATGATGTCATCAATTGATAATCAAGTAAATATTTTATGTTTGGAAAGTATGCAAAGAAAAAGAAAATCAACTTGTACATCAATATAATTGAAAAGAATTAAAAGTATGGTTGATTAATATGCTTTCCTGTTTATCTTTTAAACCATATGCTAAATTGTTTTCCCTTTGTGTAATATTCGTATCTCCATTGTGATGTGTTGCTTTAACCAATGAAGCCACACCTTCCCATGATAATCCCTGACCATATTTTTTACATCATTCAATCCATACCTTCATCCAATCAATTTTGTTTGCGACGTATAAATGTAGTGCATCTTACTCTCGACCAGCTGCATGAGAATAAAATTACATTATTTCAAAAATGTATAATTACTTAACATGGTATTCCTTTATAATTGATGCATATTGAAGATTGAAAATGAAATAATTAAGTACAATATATACATAAAAAACAACATTCAAATTTATTATAATATATCTACACCATCTAATAATTACCTTTCACCTTCTTCGATCTACCTTTCCCCATCAGGTACTTCCATTTGAATTTTTTAATGGATTTTTGATCAACAATGTCGTGCCGACCTAAATCGATCTTAATAAACACTAATCCTGGAAGATATTCAGTAATATACACCATGGTCTGGTATACCATATATTCCTCCACCATAGAACCCTCAAGATGTTCTTTTTGTATAACCAAAGCCTTTAAAAATTTCAAGTTCATGTCAAACATCCACATTGACCTTGTGTGTATAGGTCCACGCAATTCAATATCCTCTACTTGTGTATGAGGTAGTGTTCTTGTGCATTGAAAAATGACAAAGGTAGAAACTTTTTCATTTCACACATTAGATGAGGAATTTCTCTCTTCCAATACTTTATATATTCTTTATGGATTTCTTTATATGACATCCATACACAATTGATGCAAGCAAATCATGAGATTTAACAAAAATAAACAATATAGTACATACGTACAATTACTAAAACAAATGTCAAATATAAGTTCTACAACGAATTAAATGAACACTTTATACATGCAAAATATCACTACGTGCCTCATGTATTTTCCAAGATCATATATAACTTGTTTGACATTGTTGTTGAAATTGTCTGGGAGAGATAGAGGTAGAACATATTGTAACAATAAAATCGTTTCATTATTTTTTCCAAAAGCACACAAAATACTACAACAACAACATGCAGTATACAAATATAGAAATATATAAACTAGAATAATTACCTTAATGAAGATATGCCAATCATGCATTTTTACCCCCCCAAAATCACCTTTCTTTGTTAAGATATTCTTTATGTTCGAACAAAATCCTGTGGGAAATTTAATTTTTCGTATGAATTCTTTTACATCATTTCTTTGTTTCTCCATCAATAACCATGAAAGAGAGATTATATTAATTTGGTATCCATCATTATTTAATTCAATGACATCTTTCATTGCATGATTGGATTCTTGAATGTCACTGCAAATTTTGACAATTTTTTCTTTGTCACTCCTTCCATCCAATATTTGACATAATGTTTCAGCTACATTCTTTCCGATATGCATTGTATCAAATAGAGGAACTATTTGTAGGTGCTCATAGTAGGACAACCTATGGAATTGTTTGGGATAACTTTTCATTCCTCATGGAAGCCCATTAATACCTTCATGATCACAACCATCATGAATCATAGTTAAAGAAATTACAAAAATCATTGTCAATTATAGTAAATTATCACAACATATTATAAAAAAGATAAATTAAAAAACATTTCATATAAGATAATCATAGATAGAAAAGTTTATTTGTACCTTGACGATTTCTATTAAATTGCAACTTCCATAGGTGAGGTGTCATTCTCTGTGGTTTTAATGTGGTCTCTTCTTTCCCTTTGAAAAGATGTTTTTTGGTAGTTCGATACCTATGATTCTTAGAGAGGAAGTGCCTATACTCATCAAACACCTCCTTTCCTAAACTTTTTGATCGACGAGATTTCATCTTAGGACCACAAAATTCACATGCAAATTTTCCCTTTGTTTAAAGACCTGCAATAGATGGATTAAGTAATATGACAATTATAATATATTATATATAATGAATTTAATGAATTATTTAAAAAACATGTATGATTAATATATCAACTTCATAAAATTAAATACTATTAAAGTGCATGTTATAATTACATACCACAAAAATTTGTTATCCCTAGAGCATCATGAATTTTCCATGCAAGCATTGCATGGAATTGAAATTGTCTTTTCCATGTTGGTCTAGAGAGACATCATACATGGTGATTCCATTCCATAGCTTTAATATCTTGTCAGTAAGAGGCTCGATATATACATTCATATCTTTAACTTGGTACTTATCTAATTTATTTGAACATATACCGTACATAATTATTACAACTATTTTACATACATAAATAATATATATGAGTAAATGAAAATAAATATATGACATTATGCAACAAATATGACAAATGAGATGCTATTGCATTAAAAAAGAATTGATGAAAACAAATACCTGGAAAAATCATTGCCAACATTATATGCTCCCTCTTTATTGACATCCATGGAGGAATGTTATTATTGATAACAAAAATAGGCCACGCCGAGTAAATAGATCTCATCTCTGCAAATGGATTGACACCATCCACTGCCAAAGAAAGCCTAACATTACGAGGTTCTTCCTTAAAGTGTGGCCATTTTTCCTCCATGTCTCTAAATGAAGAACCATTTGCTAGCATTCGAAGAATGTCATCTTCACTTCTATTTCATGCATGGTAATTCATCAATTCTGCTATTGTTTTCACCTAAACAGTCATTGCAAGCATGGAATAATGGGAATATAACAAAGAACCTTGCGAGGCACCTTTTTTTTTACTTGATTTGTTTGATATCTACTGCTATGACATTCAGGGCATTCTGTTTCAAATTCATAATGCTTATAATATACAATATGATCATTGGGGCATGCATCGATTGATTGATACTCCATTCCAATATCTTTCATGGTGGCAGATAAATATCGGTATGTGCGAGTTAAAATATTTGACAGTGGTAAAATACACAACTATCAAACTGGTACAACAAATTAAAAAAAAATGGTTAATATAATATCGAGAATATTAACGACAAGTATTTCATCCATATTAATTTTACTAGCTAAACAACAATAAAAAATTTAGAGGAACAAAGATAACCTTTATCATGATCATATATATATATATATATATATATATATATATATATATATATATATATGTGATTGATGAAATATATTACATACCTTAACATCTGTGTGATCGATGTATTTGTAAAACCATTCACAACCTTCAAGTTCATTATCAACAATACAATAGAGAGAATAGTTATGTTGGAGCCTTCATAAAGGGGTTCGTATGCCTTCTCAAGTAGAGGTAAATCATGAACATCATCAAAGTTGTCATTTCCGTGATCATCATCATCCATTCTAACATTAAATGTATCATGGATTAATGTATTTGTACGATCATCCTCAAATATGTTATCAACATGATCATCATATTCCATATGATCATTAACTTGATCTTCAGTATTTGCAGCTCCATGTTCCTCCAATGCTTATTCTGCAACCACATTCTCCTTGTGCAGATATTCCCTATGAGGCCTTTCCTTTATAATTACAAACCATCGAAATATATTAGTGTATATATAACAAATATAAAAATGATACATACATTTACAAAAAAGATTAATATAAGGACATATATTATAATGAACAAATTACCAATGGCCGATATTCATGCCCCCCCTCAACGTGTCCATGTTCCCTACAATGTCTTTTAACTGTTGAGATATTTAATATTCTCCTATTAAATCCCCTTCATTGACTACAAGGACAATAACATTTCCCATCACCCTTTCTTTTCACTCCATCCCACAATCTAGCAAGTAATTGTCAATTTTGTTCTTGTGGATCAAGAATATTGTTATGTGACATTTTATTTTACCAAGCTCGAGTGATGATTATTGATCTCAAAAAATCAAGATCCACACTTCAAATATTTGTAATGATAGTAACAAATAAACTAATTCTAGTTTGTCGTAGGAAAAATAGTCCTCGTAACCTCCACAAGTCGTTTCTAGTATAGAAAAATGTCGGAATGTTTCTAGCGTTCCAAATTTTTATTAATAAAGAGATGTCATATTTTCAATGTCTGTGGACTATGGATCATTACTGTAATAACTGTGAGGACCAGTTGACTGAGTCCAAGTCAAAGGGAAATGGTATGATGATATTTCCTTCTTCATTTCCATCGGACATCTGACTACATCGAGGCCAATTAGAGAAAAGAAAAAACAAATTACCATTTTGATCACAACCCCTCCTCAACCCGTGGGTCGGAAGGTCACATGCACAGGATATTTCCCCTTACGCTGGCTCGAAGAGCTCTCGGAAATGGCTCGTCTATTTCCCTTTCGGGAAATCTGCACCCACAATCAACTTCAAGAATTTTCCCCCTTGTACTTCGGGAAATCGGACTTCACACTTTCACGAATCCGGTGGTCAAGTGTCTTGTCTCTCAATCTCTAAAACCCGAAGACAATCAACACTTGACCCTTTCTCCTTGCTAGTTTAGATTTCTCCTTATCGCGATTTCGTGAGTTGAAATGTCGAGCAACTTGTCTCCTCGACCCCCAAAACCCAATTTACCGAAACGTTGATGCACTCGCAAGGTTGACCTTTCAACACCCCTTTACTCCATCGAGACTTCGAACTTCACGATTTTGTGAATCCTGATGCAAGGATTTCAGAACTTCACTCCATGAAACCCTACAATGGTCAACATAATTGACTTTCTTGTCGGGAGTGCGCCACCTGTCCACTTTGCCGATTCCTATGGCCCACACGGTCCTTTTGTCCCTTCGAGACTTCACGTTTTGTGATTTCGTGAGTCCCGTTGCAAATATTACGGGACTCCAACCTACGAATCCCCAAAATAGAATTCCACGTGTAAACCCCAACGACCCTTGTCATCTTGGATCTACGGTTCTGCCTCTCCTGATCTTGAACCCTTTGGGAATACTCATTGTAACTCCCCTACTCCTCTGTGATATCTAATGGCTCACAGGACTTCACGAATTCTCCATAGAGAATTCCGACCGTTCGTCTCTTTCCTTGAGAACTTGTCCTCCTGCGGCCCAACGTCGCTATGCCTTCCTTCAAATTTTCCAAGGTACTTGGCCTCTTTCCTTCCTTCGACCCCTTCAAAGGTTCAAATCCTTCTAAGCTTTCCCACGACTTCGAGTCTTTTAGGAAACTCCTACTCGCTCCTTGCGACAGACCCTCTAATACATTCAAGTGTTGAACTTACTTCGACTTTGCGCACACCCTGCAGCAACAGTCTCTCAATACTTGGATCAGGTCCACAACTCAGAGACTTTACTTGGCCTGCACACTCCTTTCATGGCTGTTGTGCCTAATTGCACTTCTAAGTGAATGAGAACAAAATCTACCCTATCTGAGCTTTCAAAGACAAACCTCTGAACCCTTTGTCAATGCACTCCTTGTGAACAATTCAACTGCACTCCTTACAGGAACTCTTGCTCAGATAGAGAAACAATTGAAACTCATTTCCCTTACTCTCTCTCTCTCTCTCACACAGTTTTCAGACATTCAACAAGAAATCATTCATACATGGCATAAAAGAAATTGCATGGTAGAAAGAGTAAAACATTCATGAGCATAACATTCAAAGATGCACACACAGAGAATATTTGAACACCATGAGTCTAAATCAAAACCTTCTTTGTATTAATCCAAAACTTTTGTACATGGAATTCTCACTACATCTCTCTGCTTCTCTTCTATGCTCTCAATTGGCATCCTCTCATGCTCTTCACGCTTATGTTACAATACACAATTAGGGTGTCTATATCCTGTTTCCCTCTTGCGCTCTAAAACTGTCTAATCTAACATTCAATTCTATCTACTTGCATTAACTACTATAAATGTCTTCTACCTACTAAGGACGAGAGCGGATCTCTCAAGGTCCATTTACATTTTACAAGTGATCTCCTTCTTAATTATCCCATTTAATATTGGCGCATTAACTTCAAGAGAATTTCAAAATTTGCACTGGGCGCTTGTCCAGCTGTCTTTTGCTTCCTCGCTGGCTCGCTTGAGATGCTCCTACATCATACTCTGTCTCTTGAAAATTTTCACGGGCTCTTGTCCATGAGCTCACGCATTTTCTGTCCATGCCTCTGGATCTTTGCTTCGTTCTCCCAGCTGCCATCTTCAAATGGATGGCCCTTCCACTTGACCAAATACTCAAAGTATTGCTTTCTCCTGGTCCTCTTGCTGACCCTTTTGTCTAGTATGCGCTCCATCTGTGGATTTTCTGCAACTGGCATCTGTTTTATCCACTGGATCACTGGTACAAATATGAGATATTGAATATCGGATAAATTCCGATCCCATCGGGTAATTCAATCTCGTAAAAATTTGCCCCAAATTTCTTCAAGACCTTGCATGGTCCGATTTTCTTCATTTTCAGTTTATTATATGTTCCTCTTGGGAACCTTTCCTTTCTCAAATGTGCCAGAATTAAGTCACCAACCTCAAATTGAAGTTTTCTCCTGTGTTGATCTGCTCTACACTTATATTCCTAGCTCGAATTATGCAATCGCTCCTTCACTTGGTTTTGAAGTTCCTTCATCGCCTCTGCGAAATCTTCTGCACTAGCACTCCTAGTTGTAATTTGTTCTGAATCTCTCAATTCAGAAATTCCTTTCAGTTGCATGCCATAGACAATTTGAAATGGACTTTGTCCTGTGCTTCTGTTAACTGATTCGTTATAAGAAAATTCCGCCCGTGGTAATATGTTGTCCCACTGGCTGTGGTGTTCTGTCACCAGGCTTCTCAGAAAGTCTCCCAGACTCTTGTTCACCACTTATGTCTATCCATCCATCTGAGGATGATAAGCCAAACTGAACGATAATTTAGTTCCCATCTTCTTCCATAAGGTCCTCCAAAAGTGTCCTACGAACTTAGTGTCTCGATTCGAAACTTTTCTCCTTGGAAAGCCATGAAGTCGAATGACTTCTTTGAAAAACAGATTCACAATGTGAGTTGCGTCACTGGTTTTCTGACATGGAATGAAGTGTGCCATCTTGGAAAATCTATCCACCACCACAAAGATTAAGTCAAACCCTCTTTGTGTTCTTGGAAACCCCAATATGAAATCCATGCTGACTTCATCCCATGGCCTCTCAGGTATGGGCAATGGTTGATAAAATTCGACATTCTGTCTCCTTCCCTTCGAATGCTAGAAAATTCTGCATCTGTCCACGAATCTCTTGACGTCTGCTCGCATTCTTGGCCAAAAATATGACTCATTTAACTTTGTGAACGTCTTGTCCTGACCAAAGTGTCCTGCCAATCCTCCACTATGTTTCTCCTTCAACAAATTCTCCCTCATGGAGCATTTCAGAATACAAAGATGATTACCTTTAAACAATAATCCTTCTTGGATCATGTATTCTACCCATTGGCTTCTATCTATGAGAATTGGATTCTCAGCTGCTTCGTACGCCTCTTTAAAATCTGGATCAGCTTGATACATGTCCCTAAGATCATCAAAACCCAATTTTTTGACTTTAAACTCCTGCAATACCAAACACTTCCTGCTCAAAGCATCAACAACTTTGTTAGCAGTACCAGAAATATGTTTAATCACAAAAGTTAAATTTTGCATGTATTCGACCCATTTAAAATGTCTCTGATTCAACTTCTCCTGTTGAGTCACAAATTGCAGTGCATGATTGTCACTGTATAAGACAAACTCCTTTTGGATCAAGTAATGTATCCATTTATTCAATGCCTGAATGATAGCATAGAACTCCTTGTCATATGTGGAGTATTTCACTTTCGCTTCATTCATCTTCTCGCTGAAGTACGCTATCGGCTTGTCTTCTTCACTCAAGACTTCCCTTATTGAAAATCCACTTGCATCGCATTTCACTTGAAATGTCTTCTGGAAATTAGGCAACACCAAAATTGGTTATTCCGTGATCTTCCTCTTCAACAGATTAAAACTCTTCTCGGCTTCTTTTTTCCAGTGAAAAGACTTATGTCTCTTCTTCATTGTGTCCATCATCGGTGCACTAATTCCACTGAAATTTCTGATGAATTTTCAGTAGAAACTAGCCAATCCATGAAAAATTCTCACCTCAAAGATATCCTTCGGTGATGGCCAATTCTTAAGTACCTGCACCTTATCTGGATCCATCCTCAATTTATCTGCAGAAATAACAAAACCCAAATAAATGAGCTATGTCTTCATGAATGAGGATTTATTCATGTTTATCAACAACTTCTCCTGCTGTAACCTCTTCATTACTGTAGCCAAATGTTTTAGATGCTTTGCCACTATTTTACTGAAAATCAGTATGTCATCCAGATATATGATAACAAATTTTCCGATGAACTCCCTCAGGACTTCGTTCATCAGTCTCATGAAGGTACTCGACACATTTGTTAAGCCAAATGTCATAACAAGCCATTCATACAACCCTTTGTTGGTTTTGAATGATGTCTTACATTCATCACCTTCGCTCATGTGGATTTGATGATAACCGCTTTTCAAATCAATCTTTGAAAATAATTTTTCTCCACTCAAGCAATCCATTAGATCATCCATCCCGGGCAATGGAAATCTGTGCCTGATGGTTATCTTGTTGATCTCCCTTGAGTCAGTACACATCCTATAGCCTCCGTCTTTCTTTGGAATGAGTACTATTGGAAGAACACACAGACTCAAGCTTTCCCTGACCAATCCTTTGTCCAACAAATCTTGGACTTGTCTTTTGACCTCTTCATTCTCCTGTGGCGTCAATCTGTACGCAGCTTTGTTTGGAAAACTGGCTCCTGGTATGAGATCAATATGATGACTCACAGTTCTGATCGGTGGCAACAAATGAGGTAGCTCGTCCACTACTATGTCAACGAACTCTTCCAATAGTTCCTAAATCTCTTCTGGTAAATCATCTACCCTTGTGCTGGTCAAAACAATTTTTGGTTTCCTCACCACAATAAATTATGGTTCCTCCTTCTTCTTAACCTCTGTAAGAAGTTCCTTCCCACTCATGAGAAGTACAGTGTTGCTTACTTCAACTTTCACCTCCTTATCCTTAATTGGAAGCAACATGTGAGTCCTCCCATTCTTCTCTAGGGTGTATGTGTTCATTCTCCCGTCATGAATCACATTTCTGTCATATTTCCACGGTCTTCCCAGCAATAGATGTAATGCCCTTATAATTCTAAACATCATTAAGTTTCCTAAAAATTTCAATAAAGTAAACTGAAACAAAACTTCATAACATGATATTGACTTTTATAACAACAACTTCAATATCTTGGATTTATCAATAAATACTAAGTTAATGACAGAATGAACTAAATACAAAACTTAACAAGTACCTGGATCTAATGCTAATTTTCCGTTGCCTCTTTGCTTTGTTGTTGCCTTTCTGCTCCTTGCTACACAGATCAACCCTGCCACAAACAGGAAAATAACTGCCCAAAACTAATGTCCACCCTGCCAACTAGGAAAACGACCTAGCTCCAGGATATCTACGGATATCCTGGCCCCCGTGCCCAAAACCTCTAGCAACTCGGTGCCTGCCTGATCAATATGTCACAACCAGAAAATCTTGTGCCTCAATCTGAGTGCACCAATCCCACAGCAAAGCTCTCGGCTCTCTGCATACATCCAGAAAACAGTCCTCCGCAACCATCCCCCCCTATCGAATGGTGCGCACATCCCCCTCCTTCTTCCTCCCGACCGACTCACGCCTTTACTTCACAACCACCCTCCATCCCCATCCTTCATCATGAATTAATGTTTTATCTCCTCGGGATTCATGGCTTTCCTTCTCTGCATACGCCACCCTTTTATATCATTTTCATTGATCTTTTAAATTATAATTCTCAGGTCATTAAATGTGGTTTGTAGTTAGAGTATTACTTAGTTAATCACAATCATTTTCTTTTAATTAATTTTGCTTTATAATCTTTAAGCATGTATCCAATTTGGGTCGTTACAATAGATGACAAACATCCATAGGAATAACATCACATAATATCTTATCATTRTATCCTCCTATCTTAAATTCAACTAAACACTGTTTAGTGGCAGTTACCTGATGTCCCTTTTGTAAACATGAAACTCTGTATGGGCTTGGATGATCAATCATCTCCAGCTCCAATTTCTCTACCATCTTTGTTGAAATGAGATTATCCCTACTACCACTATCCACAATAACCTTGCATACCCTATCCTTGGTTTTGCAAGTAGTCTGGAAAAGTCTGTTTCTTTGGACCGAACTCTCCACCTCCTTCTCTAGTGTCAAAAGATATTTTTGCATCATCAACGATCTTCCACCTTCAGCATCTTTTGCCTCAACATCCCGCCTCTGTTCTTTGGCGATGTGAGTCTCAGTTCCTTCTTTCTTTTTATCAGGACACTCGTAAGACTTGTGTCTAGTCTTTCCACATGTCAAGCATGTTATCACTCCACCTCTTCCTCTTCCTCTACCTCTAGTATGAGGAAACATGTTATTATCAGCATAATCTCCTCTCTGTTCAGTATGCTGCCCTCTCTGTTCAGCATATTTCCCTCGTTGTGAGCTTCCACCCCTCTTAGTTCGATTCTGAGGTTTCTTCCAGTCCTCCTTGGGTTTCTGATTTTTATCCTGGGCAACTGATTTGCCTTTGGGCTGACTTCTTCCTCGGCCTCTTTGACCCTTCTTTCGGCTCAGCTTCTCTTCATCTTTTAGAGCCATATGATAAGAATCTTCCACCGTTCAGATGGTTACCATGCTCGTCTCATCCTGAATGTCATATCTCAGACCATTCATGTATTTGGAAACCTTTTCATCATCGCTTTCCCAATGAACTTCCCTGATGTTCAGCCTATAGAATTCTTCAGTGTATTCTTTCACTGTCACTAGCTTCCGTCTGAAGTTTTGCATTCTTCAAAATAGAGTGATCTGATAATCTCTAGGGATGAATTTTGCCTTCATCTTCATGATCATCCTGTCCCATCTCTTGATCTTTTTCTTGCCTTTGTAGCATCTGTCATCTTGTAGTTCATCCCACCACAATGTTGCATGTCCCTTTAATCTTGTGACAACATGTTTGACCTTCTTGTCCTCTTCGACATCTTCATAGTCAAAATATGTGTCCAGATCTCTAATCCAGTCTAGAAGCTCCTCTACATCCAAGTCTCCCTCATAAACTGGAATGTCCATTTTCACCCTTGCACCCATTCTTGCAATAGCTCTAATCAAACATTCGTTTACTGCATCTTTGGCTACAACTTCTTCCCCTTCATGTTCATCTTCAATTTCACTTTCAGAATCACTAAGATCCCCAGCACTGACTGTACGCCTTTGTGTTGTCTCCATGTCCTCGAGTCTGGTGCGTAAATCATGCATCTCTCTCTCCATGGCTGGATCAGTCATCTGTCTACCCCTTCTTCTCGATATTTCCCTATCCTCTGATTGATCGGGTGTTTGCCTGTCCCTTCTCCTTGGTGGCATGGTGAATTCTCCTTTTGCCTGCTACAGAAAGCAAAGAAAACTTTTTGAGCTCTAATACCAAACCTGATCACAACCCCTCCTCAACCCTTAGGTCAGAAGGTCACGTGCACAGGGTCTTTCCCCTTACGCTGGCCCGAAGAGCTCTCAGAAATGGCTCCTCTATTTCCCTTTTGGGAAATATGCACCCACAATCAACTTCAAGAGTTTTCCCCCTTGTACTTCGGGAGATCAAACTTCGCACTTCCGTGAATCCGGTGGTCAAGCATCTTGTCTCTCAATGTCCAAAACCTAAAGACAGTCAACACTTGACCCTTTCTCCTTGCTAGTTCGGATTTCTCCTTATAGTGATTTTGGGAGTTGAAATGTCGAGCAATTTGTCTCCTCGACCCCCAAAACCCGATTTACCGAAACGCCGATGCACTTGCAAGGTTTACCTTTCAACACCCCTTTACTCCGTCGGGACTTTGGACTTTGCGATTTCATGAATATTGATGCAAGGATTTTAGAACTTCACTCCATGAAACCCCGAAATGGTCAACGAAATTGACTTTCTTTTCGAGAGTGAGCCACCTGTCCACTTTACCAATTCCTATGGCCCACACGATCCTTTTGTCCCTTCGGGACTTCGCGTTTCATGATTTCGCGAGTCCTGTTGCAAAGATTACGGGACTCCAACCTACGAATCCCCGAAATAGAATTCCACTTGTAAACCCCAACGACCCTTGTCGGCTTGGATCTACGGTTCTGCCTCTCCTGAGATTGAACCCTTTGGGAATACTCATTGTAACTCCCCTTCTCCTCCATGAGATCTGACGGCTCACGAGACTTCGCGAATTCTCCACAGAGAATTTCGACTGTCCGTCTCTTTCCTTGAGAACTTGTCCTCCTGCAGTCCAACATCGCTACACCTTCCTTCAAATTTTCCAAGGTACTTGGCCTCTTTCCTTCCTTCGACCCCTTCGAAGGTTCAAATCCTTCTAATATTTCCCATGACTTTGAGTCTTTCAGAAAACGCCTACTCGCACTCCTTGTGGCAGACCCTCTAACACATTCAAGTGTTGAACTTCCTTCGACTCTGTGCACACCCTGCAACAACAGTCTCTCAATACTTGGCTCAGGTCCACAACTCTGAGACTTTACTCAGCTTGCACACTCCTTGCACAGCTCCTATGCCTAACTGCACTTTTGAATGAATGAGAACAAAAGCTACCCTATCTGAGCTTTCAGAGACAAACCTCTGAACCGTTTGTCAATGCACTCCTTGCGGACAATTCAACTGCACTCCTTGCAGGAGCTCTTGCTGAGATAGAGAAACAATTGAAACTCATTTCCCTTACTCTCTCTCTCTCTCTCATAGATTTAAAACATTCAACAAGAAATCATTCATACATAGCATAAAAGCAATTGCATGACAGAAAGAGTAAAACATTCATGAGCATAACATTCAAAGATGCATACACAGAGAATATTTGAACACCATGATTCTGAATCAAAACCTTCTTTGTATTAATCCAGAACTTTTGTACATGGAATTCTCACTACAATTCTCTGCTTCTCTTCTATGCTCTCAATTGGCATCCTCTCATGCTCTTCACGCTTATGTTACAATACACAATGAGGGTGTCTATATCCTGTTTCCCTCTTGCGCTCTAAAACTGTCTAATCTAACATTCAATTCTATCTACTTGCATGAACTACTATAAATGCCTTCTACCTACTAAGGACGAGAGTGGATTGCTCAAGGTCCATTTACATTTTACAAGTGTTCTCCTTCTTAATTATCTCATTTAAGATTGGCGCATTAATTTCAAGAGAATTTCAAAATTTGCGTTGGGCACTTGTCTAGCTGTCTTTTGCTTCCTCGTTGGCTCGCTTGAGATGCTCCTGCATCACATTTCTAAAGAAAAAATATGACAACAATGAAATTTTTTTGGGTGGCATTGGAGGATTTCATCATATATTGGATTCAAATCTAGTTATGTGGAAATCATTAATCATTATTTTTTACATATAATCATAGGTTTAGGAAATGGGGGTGTTACAATACCCTCCCCCTTCAAAGGAACTTCGTAAGTGGTGTTCTTTTTCAATACACCTTCCATGCCTTTATCCTTCAGTTGCTTCAACATCATCTTCCTTTTCTTCATAATCTAGTCCTTTCCCAAACACTTCAGATTAGGAAATACCTACAACAATTTCATGCAAAACATTTTACTGTTGTTCATAATTTAAGAGGAAGATTTACATATCAACACAATACTTATCTTGTCCATTTCATGAATCTTCATCCACATGCCTATCATGGTTACTCAAATCATTATCTTTCCTTGTCATACCCATTGTGTACATGATACTATTCAATAGATGACCAAATTTTAAAATCCACCAAGTCTTTCACATGAGCTATTGAAATGTCCTCTTCCTTGTGGTCACTCTCCTTTTGGGCTTAGGCTTAGGAATACCCTTCTTTTCTATACAGTCCCTCGGGCGATCCATCTTGTCTACCCAGGATTTATCGCACAAGAAGAATTTTAGAGACTTCGCTAAGTCTTACAACTGAAGCATCCCCCAAGCTTCCTCTACCAAGGTGTCCCTCTAGCTTACTCTATCGAAAGAATCCCTTCGGCCTATGTTACCACAACACAACATTCTTATGGTAACCATGACTTATCACAAAGTTCTCTTGTTACCATAGTGGCATACTTCCATGATTTCTTATTTTTTAGCCACCATCTATCCTCCTTGGAAATATCCTTTCATCGTACATGCGTTCATATGTATAATAAAAATTTTGAGATATCTTCATTAATTTTGAATCAAAATTCTTTTCAAATATGTTACCACATATTTTCAAATTCACAATTTCATTCATTTTCAGATCTGTTCCATATTGGAACCAGAGTTCACAAGCATGATATTTCCTTCTCATAACATTTTGGCTCTTTACAGTAAGTAGGCATTGGTCTTCCTCATGGGATTATAGTATTTCCATTTCCAGGATCCCCCTTCTTGCAATTTAATATTTACACAACCAAGCTAACTATTAGTTTCTCATGCATATTTATTCTTATTGCAAATTTACAATGGAATCACAAAAGATTCTTAATTTGTGTAATCTAACAATTTCATCACATTTATTTATAATGAAAGGACACATTTTTCCTCACATGTGCATCATTTCATCATACCAAAATTTTCCAAATGCAATTCAACGTTAAATGAATTTTATTTAATGTACCAATGTCCATGGTCACATTTATGCACACAATGCACGCTTGCATTGATTTTTTGATTATAACCCTTTTCATATTAGGTTCTCTTTTCATGGTGTGTTGGAATGCATCCAATATCTTACCGCATGTATTATCCACCCACATTCATTATTACATAGGGATTGTGTTTCCTTCTTTAAATTGATTATAGTCCTCAAATCAACATAATATATTATGAAATTAAAGTCTCATATGAATACATCCTAACATTCTTTCTTCTCTAGTAACTAGGGTGCCAACATTCATGGCCACCCAACTCTTCTTTTTATCATAGTATAACTCTATACAGAATTGAAAGATCCACCTTCGATGGTGGGAATCCCATTACCTTCCTATTGGAATATTGTTTGTTTTCAATGATGTAAACCCTAGTCATGGGTTTTGGACTGCAAGATTGATGAAGGTATTTGGACATGAAGGAAAATGCACATGCAAATACAACACCCATGGATGGATAGTATACATCATGTTGTTTCTGTTGGTATGTGGCACGTCATGTGGATCCTCATGGTTGAGGAGAAATGAATTTTTGAAGATGACAAAGTGAATTGAAGAAGGAAGTACATGTAGGCCCTGAAGATAATTAAAGAAAAAAATTACAAAATAAGAAAGTGAAAGGTCGGCCCTAATGTTAAAATGAAGTGACATAAATGGTATAAATAAACATCATTTGACATTCATTTTGATACAAGTCAAATTTAAGAGGAAATAAGAAGTAAAAGAAGGCCAGATTTCAAGGGAGGATGAAGTCTTTTCGTGATGTGTTCTAAGGTATGTTATTTTCAGGTCATCATACCATTTTTGCTATAAATTTTCTTCTAGAATTATTCAGATTGTTAAGTTGATATGGTATTGAGAAGACATATCAAGGTACCTCTGGTAAAAATTTCAGCTCTTGATTCGCTATAATTATGGAGATACACTCTGTGGAAGATAGGGTTTGTGACTAGTCCTGAAGCTAGTCAATAAACAAGTGTTCTGGGTAAAATAGTCATAACTTATTCATACAGAATCTAAATGAAGTGGGACCACTTCCATTGGAAAGAGTGAGGAATGTAGTTTCTTTTGTACTAGTTTCAGAATTTTATGTTAATTATTGAGCACGAGGCATTCTTTGCAAGTTCACTCTCCTGAATAGACCAGAATTGAATAAAGTCTACCATTCTTTCTATAACCTCTTTTTGGGGAGGATTAAAGGAGTAAAAATTGGAGGAGCTTCAGAGAATACATTGAGTAATATTA
This sequence comes from Picea engelmannii, assembly GCA_009831015.1. Classification (NCBI taxonomy): domain Eukaryota; kingdom Viridiplantae; phylum Streptophyta; class Pinopsida; order Pinales; family Pinaceae; genus Picea; species Picea engelmannii. The sequence goes on along the minus strand of ML778014.1, from coordinate 612,664 downwards.
TCTACAGGATCAGAGTACTCCAAGAATTGAAGAATTGTATAAATTGAAGAAGTCTCAGGAAGCATTATCAGGTTCTATGTGATGATTGGTTGATGGTGATGATTTAATGTAAAGTTTTATTATCTCTCATATATTCTTGGGTGGGAGGAAGGGGAAAGGATGGAGAGTTCAACTCTCTCTTGATATTGGAGGATTGTATATTCCTCTTGGAGGTTTATCCCTCCCTTTACATCTGGAAGCTGTAGCTACCTTTGGAAGTCATTACTTCCCTTGAACAATAACTATTGATTATTTCTCATATATTGTGCATGGCGTATTTGTGTAACTCTTATACTATTGTTCATTTCTCATTGGATATAGTTGAATTGTTTAAGTATAAGTTGAAAAAGGTTTTAAATTGTACTTGATACTGATTCACCCCCCTCTTAGTATCAACACTTCCCTTTTATCTAAACATGCATCTTCTAAATGCACCCAATTTAATGTGTTTCTTATGAGCACTATTTTTCCCAATCATTCCTGATTGGTCACTGCATTCATGATAATTTTTTTATGAATTTTATTGTAGGTATTTTAAACATCCTATACTATCATAGGTCCCCTCATCTATCTTTCAGGTTCTTATTTCCCGAATTACACCCATCCTAGATCTCAATGTCCTACAATCAACCACTTAAATCACATTCTTATCATGAAGATATAAAACATTTTCAGATGGGATTCTTACCCGATCCGTTCATAGCTTATGCCATATAGGCATGACCACCTTTATACTTGCTCTGTCTACCGACAACTTCTCTGATATTACCTCATTAGCGTTGTTTCCAGGGGACTTCTAAAGTCCCTTTAACAACCTTCAACAACAAACATATTGTATTTGTCCTTTGTTTGAGGATGTTCACCATTGGAAGTTGTCCTTTTCCAACAAATCCAATCATATCCTACACATGACATACATCACTACATTCACATTTTACATTAGTTTTTATGTAAAATAAAATTCATGTACCACATTTTTTAATTTAACAAAATATTTTCATATATTTTCTAGTACATCTATATGCATCCCATCTCATTGCCACCAACGTTTTCATGAGTGTAAACAAAATCAAATTTTAATTTGTTTATACAATCATACAACCATCAACATTTTTCATGCCAAAAGTATTCACATACAACAACATATCGATATTCCATCTCAGAGAAAGAAAATAATAATTAGGATAGGAGTTAAGGGAATATTCCATTTTCCAACTCCTTCTACACAGTTTGGAACTTTCAGTCCATCTAAGTTATTTCCAAGGTCTCATTGTATTTACATATCATGGCTTAACTAAGTCCATTTAAACACATTAAGTATTTTATCTTTCAATTACCGTTTGTACTTAATCTCACAACTGTCCTTTTAAAGCATACGACTTTGTCTTATTATTCAGAGTTTCATAGTGAGAAAAGTATTCATTCTTTTCTCTTTATTTGCATTTACAATTTATCCCTCCTGGGATCTACCTACTCTATTCCTTGAGCAATCTTAATCAAGTCCTCCTTGAATCCCTCAACATGCTACAATAACAAGATTTTTGTTCACAATGAATTATGAAATTGTGCATTCTTTACATAATTAATTCATTTGTTATATTTTCATTTATGCATTATGTTTTATAATGTAATCCAATATTGTTATATGAGTATCCTTTGTAGTCCATTGTAAAATTTTCAACAATCATCAAGTTTTTAGTTCTATTTTTTCTGATAGAGTCTTTACACAGTCAGTATATCTATATCTATATCTATATCTGATGGCTACCGTGCCACTTTGTTTTTTAGTACCTGGCACACAATGGTGGCAAACATAGTAATCCATAGGTTCACCTCCACCCATGCTACCTGTGAGTGATACCCATGAACCATGGTGAGAAAATATTGTCAAGGAATAGATATCCTCTATATATGTTGTGAGTGTGTGGACACCCACGCGAAATGATTGTTCGTTCACATCCCACATGTGAACCAAATACTCTAGCAGCCTCAACTAGGATCTCATGCCCTGAATCCTGAAAAATTTGAGTAACCCACATTGCCTTAGAGCCATAATTGTCCCTGGGTCATTCCCGACGAATTAATCCTCTTATTCATTCTCTCTCTCACACCACACGAGCATCTTAACCAAGGAAATCCTACCAAGGAACAATAAAAGAAGATTAGAAACAAAAAATTATTTCCTGCGGGTTTTTTCTAGTTGGGTTTATCTTTTTAAATTGTTTGGTTATGGTTGTCGTAGGGCTGTGCATTAGTGCAAAGAGACTTCATCTCACCCTTCCTATAGAGTCACTAGCGACGATCCAAGATCATCACAATTCACGATATAGGGCACCTACGATGATCTCAACACATGGGTAGCCCCACAAAATTGGCCCAACACACAAATTTGACCAATAAAAGAAAATTTTGAAACCATAAAAAGATGAAGAAGAAGAAGTTTACCTGTTTGATGGAGACGGTTTGCAAAATGATTCACCACACGCTCCACAATCGACATTTGAAATTCGGGGAGAAAAAGGGCTTTGGAGCACTATTTGGGTAAATTTGCAAATGAAATGGTAAAATGGTGTTTTGGGCCTATTTTATGGTTCTTTACCACCTTTTATTTTCAGAATTATATTATTTTTATATTTTATCCATGCCCTAAAGTCTTAAAAACATGGAAAAGTGTTGACTTTTGCAGATTAAAAGGTCTAGAGACGAAACGTTGGAACAAGGGTCCACCCTTTTTGATTTATTTTTTGCATATTTTTCTTATGTACCGATCCTTTTAGGGTTTTTCAGGAAAAAATATGACCAAAGTATTAATTTTTTCTCACTCTTGTGAAACCATGAGAATGTAATTGAGTAGTCTTTTGTCACTTTTTCGAACTCGCTTTGGTAATACGAAAAACAAAAACAACAAAGTATCCTTTAAGCTCTTTTATATCTCCCTAAACATGACAAGATAGCTGAGCGACCTTGTTCTTTTCATGCTCATAAAAGTATTTGAAGAAAACATTTGATGAGTGGTAGGTTATCTCTTTTTGGTCTCGTCATATCAACTTACGAAAAAGGACCTGATGGAGTTCTCTTTAAGTGTTTTTCAGACTCTATAAAATTGAAAAAACCCCGAGTTTTCTTTCTTTGGACTCATTAAACAAACATCGAAAGACCGATATGGGATCAAACCACTCCTTATTAGGGCTCGTTAAACATACTCTGAGGGACTCGTTCAAAGGATGAGCTTTCATATACAATCATATGTTATCCTCCTCAAGCTTGCGTAAAAATAAAGAGGTACTCGCTAGAAATGGTGGGGGGAAATTGGGAAAGAAATGTGTCCTTGTATTTGTGTTAGTGGCAGTAATAGTCGCTCTTGAACATGACACCCCATTCATCTTTGTATCCGGGTTGGGAAATACATTTTCCTCTCATTTGACCATCCACAAGTTCATATGTTGAGTTTTCCTTGAGTCAACGTTGCCAAGAAAACTGTCGTGTCATTCATACGTTCAAGAGAAGTCCAACCTAAACAAGCCTTCTATAGAGTCGGCCATCTGTAGTCATAAATTTTCCACCATGTCGGCCTTCCTTGTGTCAGTTTCGAATCACTTCATACTCTGATCTACTTCAAATCTATTACATATTTCATGTCATTGATGGGGGACACATTAAGGTCCTCCTATGACGAGTCTTTTCCTATCGACTTCAACTCATTATCTAGGAACAAGATTTAGAAATCATTTAGTACCTTAGAGCCTGCATGCCTCAATGGCAAGTTTCTTCGCTTTCAACAGTGGGTTCACATCATTAACCCCTGATTGGAAGATTCCATTGACTGTTCGACTTCAACTCATTTATTCACATTCGTTGGATTTTACTAAGGTACCTTTGGAGTCATTGACATCAATGGTGATTTCCCTCGCACTTGTTAACGGTTTTAATTAATGACCGGTAATCAAGACTTCGACACTGGTAATCACATGGTTAGATTTGTACTTAGAGACAATGGTAATTAAGAGAGACAATGGTAATTAAGACCTTGGATCTCATCATTTTGGTCCAGGTTGCGATGGAGTATTCATGAATTTGTACTGACACATAGATCCACTGTGTATGTCTCGTGGCTATGTCCAAATTTGAATTATTTTACAGCATAGATCCACAATGTATTCTTGGTGGCTATGTTGAACCATGATGACATGGATCCATGGTGTATGATTAGTGGTCATCACTCACTTAACAGTTATGATTAGATTCACTTTTAGTATAAGCATGGGAATGCCTACCTTAGGAAATGATATGTTATTATGCAGATGCTTGATTGTTTTTAGGTTCTCAGTCGATGCGCTCCTTGTTTTTGACACACACATTCTACAAAGTATTTCAGCTGTGACGAGTCCCATCTTCATACCTTGGGGGAAATTCTATTACACATTATTTTGGCCACCTTAGTGATCAAATGACAACATCTGTTCATGTTCCCTAAAAATATTAAAAGAGACTTTCTCCATGAGAAAAGTGGTTTTCTTTCCTCTTCCAAAAACCATAACAAGGAAGGTTGTCGCACCCTGCTATATGCATGGGGTGCAACGATTCCTAGCCATATCCCTAAAACTAGACTGTGATGACATCGTATGATGCTTGTGCATAGGGTGTGACGCTGATTAAAGTAAAGGAAAAGTAAAAATTCACGAATGTTATAGAAGGGAATCTTCTAGAAGGTGAGGTGGCCTCCAATCGATTTGGATCTTACTCACTTCTCTAACTGGGTGGGATCATCTCCTCACCCATCTCTCTTTCACACTATATGATGCAGGAGCATCGTGCAAAGCCTAAAGCACGTGACTAAGCCCAAGGAGCAGCTGGACGCGCAGAGAAAGAAAAAGAGCACGTTTTCATAAGGACCATTTTGAATTTTGAACTTAAAAGGCATTAATGTAATAGTTAGGAAGATGGCATACTTCGTATTTATATCTTGGAGGTTGTAAATAGATCTTGAGTGATTTCTCTCATCTGTAAAACACTAAGGCATTTAGGTATGTTAAATGTAAGAGTAGGTAGATATGAATGTTAGATTAGACAATTTTAGGAGCAGGAGGGAAAATGGACATAGACACCCTCACCTTTGTATCATTAGTTAGCTGTATCATGAGAGACGAAGAGAGAGTTGTAGCAGAGAGTTGTAGAGGAGAACTCATCTACAGGAGATTTGAATTAATATATGAAGATTTGAATCATATTTCATGGTGTTATGATGTTTTCTGTTTATATATGGTGAATGGTATGTTTACAGTGGTTTTATTCTCTCTGTTATGCATTTGTTGTGATGCTATGTTGTGTATGTAGGATTTCATGTTGAATGTTTGAAGTCTGAGAGAGAGAGAGAATGAGTTTCAATTTTTTCTCTTCCTGAGTGAGAGAAGTTCCTGCAAGGAGTGCAGTGAAATGTCCTCAAGGAGTGCGTCGACAAAGGTTCATAGTTTAGCTCTGAAAGCTCAAGAGGGATACCATTGTTCTCATTCCAACAGAAGTACAAGTGAAGCACAGAAGCTGTACAAGGTCTGTGCAGGCTGGTTGAAATCTTAGAACTTATCAACCAAGTGGGGAGTTGAAGGACTGCTGTTGCAGTGGGTGCACAGAGTCGAAGAAAACAAATACCCAGGAGTATTTGAAAGTCTGCCGCAAGGAGTGCGAGCAGGAACCCTTTTGAGACTTGAGTTACAAGAGAAAGCTCAAGAGGGGTAACACCTTTGAACACTTCAAAGGAGGATGGAGGTTGAACTACTTCAAATGGAGATGAGGATCGAAGTCATCCAACAGAAGTAAAATTCAAAAGGGAGAATATTGGCTCATTTCGTAGGACCGCATTCGAAATTCTCTGTGGAGAATTCACAAAACCATGAGGACCGTAGGATCCAGAGAAGTTGTTGGGTGGTTAGAGGTAGGTGAACTCATCACTCTAGGACCCAGAATCAACGTGGACCATTGATCATGCTTTGCACAAGCTGTCATATCATTTCAGTATTTCGGGGATCTTGACGACAAGGAGTTAAGCACAGTGGAACGAAAGTCCTGAAGTCACGAGTTGTGACAGGAATTGGCATGGAGTTTCAGGTTTTCGGCACTTCAGGTGTCAGGAAATGAAGGAGGGAACACTTTGGGATCATTCAAGTATCAAAATCCAGGAAGAGTGATAGGTGGCAGGAGTCCACGTCAAAGATAGAAAGCATTTGAGTGGACAGGTGGCATGTCCTCGTCAAATAGGTGGAGTCAACCCTTGCTGACTGTTTCAGGGTTCGGAGGTTGATGGACTGGGATCCTTGCATCTGGATTCACGAAGTCGCGAAGTTTGAAATTTCGAATCGGTGAAAATTTCTGTTAGAAGCCAGCCTTTGCTGAATACATTTCGATGAATCGACATTTTAGGTTTCGGTAGTAGAGGACTGAGAAACTCAACAACAGGGATTGTGAAAATTGTGAGACCTGAAGTCCCGAATTAGTGAAGGGTGTGAAGTTGTTGAGGTCAAGGAGATTTGGGTTGGCGCTTGGTGTTTGTTCACGCAGGCCCAATTCATAAGGACCTATGGATCGATTTGTTGAAGGTTCCGATAGGGATAAGAAAGAGCCACTTTGGCTCAAGGAGATTTGAACGATCCTGTGAGCGGATCTCAGCCTAAGGGTTCGAGGGTCTGCACCAGTGTGGTATCAGAGCCCAGGAAAGGTTCTTTGTTTATTGTAGCAGAGAAAAGAGGAATATTTCTCAACCATGCCACTGAGAAGAAGAGATAGACCAATGCTTGATCCAACAGTGTAAAGGGAAATGCGCGAACTACGTGCCAGGCTTGATGCCATGGAGACAACAAAGAGGTGCATAGTCAACACTGGGGATATCAGTGAGGTTGACAGTGAAAATGAAGATGGACACAAAGAAGAAGTTGCAGTCGAAGATGCTGCGAATGAACGCCTATTCAAGGTTGTTGCTAGGATAGGTGCCAGAGAAAAAATGGAAATTCTAGTATATGAAGGAAACCTATATGTTGAAGAGCTTCTAGATTGGATTAGAACTCTGGATAAATACTTTGACTATGAGGAGATCGAGGAAGAAAAGAAGGTAAAGCATGTTGTCACAAGACTTAAAGGGCATGCAGCATTATGGTGGGATGAACTGCAGGCTAATAGACGCTGCAAGGGCAAGTAGAAAATCAAAAGCTGGGATAAAATGGTTGAGAAGATGAAAGATAAATTCATACCCAAGGATTATCAAATCACTCTGTTTCGAAGGATGCAGAATTTGAGACAAAAGATGATGTCAGTGAAAGAATACACTGAAGAGTTCTACAAGATAAACATCAGAGAAGGTCATCGGGAAAGTGATGATAAAAAGGTGACCAGGTACATGAATGGTCTACGATAGGACATTCAAGATGAGATGAGCATGATGATCATTCAAAATGTGGAGGATGCTTATTAGATGGCTCTGAAAGATTAAGAGAAGCTTAGCCGAAAGCAAGGTCAAAAAGGCTGAGGTAGAAGTTGGCCCAGAGGCAAAACAATTTCCCAAGACAGAACTCAGAAATCTAAGGAAGAAGGGAAGAAACCTCAAACTTAGCCTAAGAGAGGGGGAAACTCACAGAGAGGACAGTATGCTGATGGAAATACTTTTCCTCGAGCTAGAGGAAGAGGAAGAGGCAGAGGCGGTGAAGTGAAATGTTTTTTCTGTGGGAAAAACGTACATAAATCTTATGAGTGTCCAGATAGGAAGAAAGATGGTGGTGAGACTCACATTGCGGAAGCACAAGGACAAAATGTTGAGGCAGAAGATGTTGAGGGTGAAAGATCCTTGATGATGAGGAAAGTTCTCTTAACGCCAGAGAAAGAGATAGAGAACCCATCCCAAAGGAATAGATTGTTTCAGACTGCTTGCAAGACCAAAGACAGGGCATGCAAAGTCATCGTGGATAGTGGTAGCACAGAAAATCTCGTATCTACAGAGATGGTAGAAAAGCTAGATCTGGAGACTATCATACATCCAAGCCCATATAGAGTTTCATGGCTACAAAAAGGACATCAGGTAAATGTCACTAAACAATGTTTAGTTGAATTTAAAATAGGAGGATATAAGGATGAAATACTATGTGATGTCATTCCCATGGATGTTTTTCATCTATTTCTAGGTAGACCGTGGCAATATGATAGAAATGTAGTTCATGATGGAAGAAAGAACACATATACCCTGGAGAAGAATGGGAGAACTCACATGTTGTTGCCGATTAAGGATAAAGAAGTGAAACTAGAGGTGAGCAACACTTTACTTCTCATGAGTGGGAAGGAACTTCTTAATGAGGTTAAGAAGAAGGAAGACACACAATTTATTGTGGTCAGGAAGCCTAGAATTGTTTTGACCAGTACAAGAGTGGATGATTTACTAGAGGAAATCCAGAAGTTACTGGAAGAGTTTGCTGATATAGTAGTGGACGGACTACCTTGCTTGTTGCCACCGATCAGGAGTATAATTCATCACATTGATCTTATACCTGGAGCCATTTTACCAAACAAAGTCATGTAGAGGTTGACACCGCAAGAGAATGAGGAAGTTAAGAGGCAAGTCCAGGATTTGATGGACAAAGGATTGGTTAGAGAGAACTTGAGTCCATGCGTTGTTCCAACAGTGCTCATCCCAAAGAAAGATGGAGGCTGGAGGATGTGTACAGACTCAAGGGTGATCAATAAGATTACCATTAGATACAGGTTTCCATTGCCAAGGATGGGTGACTTGATGGATTGCTTGAGTGAAGCAAGATTTTTTTCAAAAATTGATTTGAAAAGCGGGTATCATCAGATTCGCATGAGAGAAGGTGATGAATGGAATACAACATTCAAGACGAATGAAGGGTTGTATGAATGGCTTGTCATGCCATTTTTCTTAACAAACACCGTGATTTTATGAGATTGATGAATTAAGTCCTGAAGGAATTCATTGGGAAATTTGTCATCGTATATCTTGACGATATATTGATTTTTAGAAAGACAGAAGTAGAGCACTTAAAGCATTTAGTTGCACTAATGAGGAGACTACAGTAAGAGAAATTGATGATAAACATGAGGAAATCAACATTTATGAGGACATAACTCATTTATTTGGGTTTTGTTATCTCTGCAGATGAGCTAAAAATGGATCTGGATAAGGTAGAGGTGATTAAGAATTGGCCATCACCGAAAAGTGTGTTTGAAGTTCGAAGCTTCCATGGATTGGCTAGCTTCTACAGGAAATTCATCTAAAATTTCAATGGAATTAGCACACCGATGATGGATACAGTGAAGAAAAGACATAAATATTTTCATTGGACAGAGGAAGCAGAGAAGAGCTTCAATCTACTGAAGAAGAAGATCACGGAATAACCAATTCTAGTTTTGTTAGACTTTAGCAAGACATTTCAGGTCAGGTGTGATGTGAGTGGGTTTGCAATTGGAGCGATCTTGAGCTAGGATGACAGGTCGGTCACATACTTCAACGAAATGTTGAATGAAGCAAAGATTAAATACTCAACATATGACAAGGAATTTTATGCAGTCATACAAGCGTTGAAGAAATGGAGACATTATTTGGTTCCTAAAGAGTTTGTTTTGTACAACGATAATCATGCTTTGCAATTTGTGACTCAACAGGAGAAGTTGAACCAAAAGCATGCTAAATGGGTTGAATACATGTAGAATTTCACTTTTGTGATTAAGCATATTTCTGGAACTGTTAACAAAGTTGTTGATGCTTTGAGCAGGAAATGTTTGCTTATGCAGGAATTCCGAGTCAAAACTTTGGGTTTTGATAACCTCAAATAAATGTATAGGGGTGACCCAGATTTTAAGGAAGCGTATGAGGCGTTTGAGAATCCAATTCTCAGGGAAAAAAGCCAATGGAATGAATATATGATCCAAGATGGATTATTATTCAGGGGCAATCAATTATGTATTCCAAAATTCTCCATGAGGGAAAATCTGTTGAAGGAAAAACACAGTGGAGGATTGGTCGGACACTTCAGTCATGAAAAGACATTCTCAAAATTGAATGGTTCATATTTTTGGCCAGGGATGAGGATAGATGTTAAGAAATTTGTGGACAGATGCAGAATTTTTCAGCACATGAAAGGGAAAAGGCAGAACACAGGGTTATACCAGCCATTACCCATACCTAAGAGGTCGTGGGATGCAGTGAGCATGGATTTCATATTGGGACTTTCAAGTACATGAAGAGGATGCGATTCAATCTTTGTGGTGGTAGAAATATTTTCAAATCTGGCCCATTTCATACCATGCTAGAAAACCAGTGATGCAACTCATATTGTGAACCTGTTTTTCAAGGAAGTCATCAGACTTCACGACTTGACAAGGAGTATTGTTTCTGATTGAGATACCAAGTTCGTGGGACATTTTTGGAGGACTTTATGGAAGAAGCTGGGGACAAGTTTTTCTTTTAGCTCAGCTTATCATCCTCAAATGGATGGGCAGATAGAAGTTGTAAACAAAATCTTGGGAGATTTACTGAGGAGCCTAGTGACTGAACACCACAGTTAGTGGGATCACATTCTTCCATAGGGGGAATTTTCTTATAATGATTCGATCAATAGAAGCATAGGGTAGATTCCATTCCAAATTGTATATGGAATGCAACCAAGGGGAGTTTTTGAATTAAAAGATATGGAACAAACTGAATTTAGAAGTGCTAGTGCAGAGGACTTTGCAGAAGCAATGAAGGAGCTTCACAACTGAGTCAAAGAGTGATTGCAGAGTTAAAGCCAAGAGTATAAGCGCAGAGCAGATCAACACAGGAAAGAACTTCAATTTGAAGTTGGGGATCTGATTATTTCACATCTGAGGAAGGAAAGGTTCCCAAGGGGAACATATAACAAGCTAAAGATGAAAAATATTGGACCATGCAGAGTCATGAAGAAATTTGGGGCAAACACATATGATATTGAATTACCCGATGGGATCATAATTTCATCGATATTCAATGTTGTGGATTTGTACCCTTACAGAGTTGAATAAGCAGGAGTAGAGGATGAACAAACAGAGGTTCAGTGGACCAAACAAATGCCTATAGCTGAAAAGCCACAGATGGAAAGAATAATTGACAAGAGAGTCAGCAGGAAGACCAGAAGAAAAGAGTATTTTGAATACTTGGTCAAATGGAAGAGACATCCAGTTGAAGATGCTAGCTGGGAAGATGAAGCAGAAATTCAGAAGCATGGATAGACTGTGCAAGAGCTCATGAACAAGAGTTCATGAAAATTTTCAAGTGAGGAAGTATGATGCAGGAGCATCATGCAAATCCTAAAGCATGTGACTAAGACCAAGGAGCGGTTTCATGCGTGGAGAAATAAAAAGAGCACGTTTTCATAAGGACGATTTTAAATTTTGAACTTAAAAGGAATTAATGTAATAGTTAGGAAGATGGCGTACTTCACATTTATATCTTGGAGTTTTAAAACAGATCTTAAGTGATTGCTCTCATCTATAAAACATTAAGGCATTTAAGTCTGTTAAATGTAAGAGTAGGTAGATATGAATGTTAGATTAGACAGTTTTAGGAGCAGGAGGGAAAATGGACATAGACACCCTCGCCCTTGTATCATTAGTTAGTTGTATCATGAGAGAAGAAGAGAGAGTTGTAGCAGAGAGTTGTAGAGGAGAACTCATCTACAAGAGCTTTGAATTAATATATGAAGCTTTGAATCAGATTTCATGATGTTATGATGTTTTATGTTTATATATGGTGAATGGTATGTTTACAGTGGTTTTATTCTCTCTATTATGAATTTGTTTTGATGTTATGTTGTGTATGTAGGATTTCATGTTGAATGTTTGAAGTATGAGAGAGAGAGAGAGAATGAGTTTCAATTGTTTCTCTTCCCGAGTGAGAGAAGTTCCTGCAAGGAGTGCATCAAAAAAGTTTCAGAGTTTAGCTCTAAAAGCTCAGGAGGGATACCGTTGTTCTCATTCTAGTAAAAGTGCAAGTGAAGCACAGAAGCCATGCAAGGTGTGCGCAGGCTGGTTGAAATCTTAGAACTTGTCAACCAAGCAGGGAGTTGAAGGATTGTTGTTGCAGTGGGTGCACAAAGTCGAAGAAAACAAATACCCAGGAGTATTTGAAAGTCTGCCACAAGGAGTGCAAGAAGGAACCCTTTTGAGACTTGATTTGAAAGAGAAATCTCACGAGGGGTAACACCTTTGAACACTTCAAAGGAGGATGGAGGTCAAACTAATTCAAAGGGAGATGAGGATTGAAGTCATCCAGCAGAAGTAAAATTCAGAAGGGAGAATATTGGCTCATTTCGCAGGAGCAACGAGCAGTCAAAATTCTCTGTGGAGAATTCACGAAACCACGAGGATCATAGGATCCAGAGAGGTTGCGGGGTGATTAGAGGCAGACGAAATCATCACTCTAGGACCTATAATCAACATGGACTGTTGATCGTGTTTTTCACAAGCCGTCAAATCATTTCGGTATTTTAGGGATCTTGACAACAAGGAGTTAAGCGCAATGGAATGAAAGTCCCGAAGTCGCGAGTTGAGACAGGATATGGTGTGGAGTTTCTGTATTTCGACACTTCAGGTGTCGGGAAACGGAGGAGGTAGCACTTTGGGATCGTTCAAGTATCGAGAGCCAGGAAGAGTGACAGGTGGCAGGAGTCCACATCAGTGATAGAAAGCTTTTGAGTGGACAGGTGGCATGTCCTCGTCAAATAGGCGGAGTCAACCCTTGTTGATTGTTTCAGGGTTCAGAGGTCGACGGACTGGGAGCCTTGCATCCGGATTCGTGAAGTCGAGAAGTACAAAATTCTGAATCAGTGGAAAGTTCTGTGAGAAGCTATCCTTTTCTAAATGCATTTTGGTGAATCAACATTTTGGGTTTCGGTAATAGAGGACTGAGAAACTCAACAACAGGGATCGCAAAAATTACGAGACCCAAAGTCCCGAATTAGTGAAGGGCGTGAAGTTGGTGAGGTCAAGGAGATTTGGGTTGACACCTGGTGTTTTTTCACGCAGGCCCAATTCATAAGGACCTGTGGATCGATTCGTTGAAGGTTCCGATAGGGATCCGAAGAGCCACTTTGGCTCAAGGATATTTGAACGATTTTGTGAGTAGATCTTGGCCTGAGGGTTCGGGGGTCTGCATCACTATATAAAGAGGGATATCTCATGGAAAAGACTAAGGTTGAATAGGCTAATATTTGCATGGAAAATTTTGCTACAGATTATGCTTGAGAGCTTTGATTTAGTTATTCAAGTCAGATTGTGGATCTTCTTCATTCAAGGAATTGGAGCAAAGGGGTGTGTCTTGAAGAAAAGAACCATTGAAAGGGGACCTTGCAACATCAAGGCATAGGTTGTATACTCCACTTTCCATTTAATTTAATACAATAATACATTTCTTCCCTATAGAAGCATATCATCTTCTATTGTATAATTCCTTGATCTTATACATAGAATTCATTAGAATATATATACCTTTTTCTTCCCTCTTTGTTGGTTTTTGATTCTTGGACATTCTTTCCATTCTGCAAACTCAAGGAAGGAGCCAAAAGGATGACATTAGCGAGGATCAAGAGTCGTTTAAAAGGTATGTCACTTGTACCTCACTAAACTAGTTTGTATGACAATGAAGTTTAAGGTGAAGTATGTATTCTATTTTGTTTTGTTCTATTTTCCTGTGGAAGTTAGAGAGATCTGTTTGTGTCCACACTTATCGATTAGTCTGATAATAGTCATCCATGGATCCATGGAATTACTCATTCTTGGAAAGAACTCTCCTTTCTTTACTATTCCCTTACTCAAGAATTCATACCTACAATCATACATCGCGCATGTGCATCACTTTCACATTTTTATATCATTCCTATTCACTTATTTGATCTCAATACCAGCCTTCTCTATTGAGATTTTATGTCCAATCAACTGACATGTTTCATAGGATTAATTATACTTAGGCTTCCTTATTTCATGGAAACAACGAGCAAGAGGCCATTCTTTCCATTTTTCTATTCAAGCAATCTGTATTTCACAAGTCATAGACTAGGCAATTTACAACATTAACCAAGACAACAAGATAACAATTTTAACCTCCCTTCATGCCTTAATTCACTCTTGGTCAATAGAACTCTATAGAGGGAATCATTTTGATGTCTCCCCCTTCCTACCAAGACATACCTGTATGGATACTATCCACGTCTGGATATAAATATGATCATTGGTCATCTAGAAGTGTTTTATCACTTCCTTTATGATGTCTCCCTCCCACTTCCCACACCCACGGGTCGGAAGGTCCACGTCAACACAGGATCTTTCCTTTTCCATGGCCCAAAGAACTCTAAGGCTCTTCTATTTCCATATTGAGAAATCTGCACCCACAGCAATCCTCGTGGGATCTCCTCTTTGAAACTTGGGGGATTAGACTTCGCAACTTTGCGAGGTCAGTGGTCGAGTATTGGGCTCTCGAATCCCCGAAACCCGAGAACCAGTCAATGCTGACCTTTTCTTATCGGGACTTTCCCTATCGGGATTTCCTCTATCATGATTTTGGCACTCACGATGTCGAACAACTCGTATCCCCGACTCCCCACCCCCGATATGGCGAAACTTCGACACACGCCCGAGTGGACTTTTCAATGCTTCACCTCATCTGTGTTTCAGAATTCRCAATATCACGAATCTTGATGTAGTGAGTTCGGGACTTCAACCCACGAATATCCGAAATAGTGTGCCACCTGTCCACTCACGGAGTCCCCTGTGGCCCCACACAATCCTTATGGCTTCCGGGATATCGCATATCGCGATTTTGMGACTCCCATTGCAATGTTACGGAGGTTCAACCCACGAAACCCCAATATATGAATCCACATGTAAATMTGACGACCCTTGTGGCTCGGATCTACGGTCCTGCCCCTACTAAGCTTAGAACCATTCGGGAATACCCGACGTATCTCCCCTGCTTCTCTGTGAGATCTAACGGCTCACGAAAATTCGTGAATTCTCCTTGGAGAATTTCGATCGTTCGTCCTTCCTTGGAATTTCTGAGAATGACCAAGTGTCCCTCCGCAGAACTCGTCCTCCTGCGTGCAAACTTGCGATGCCTTCTTAACACCTCCAACCACAACTTCCCTTGTGTTGTCCTTCAACAGATTTGAAGGCCTTATCCTTCCTGAGCTTTCTTATAACTCTGAGTCTTAGAAAAGAAACTCTTGTGCGCACTCCTTGTGGAAACCTTCAAACACTTCTAAGTGCTAAATCCTTTCAAATCTGTGCACACCTGCAGCAGAAATATCTAAACACTTCACTCAGGTTCGTAACTCTAAGATTTCATCGGCATGCGCACTCCTTGCACGACTCCTGTGCCCAACTGCACTTTTGAAGAAATGAGAACAAAAGTAAACCTATCTGAGCTTCAGAGACGCAACCCTGAATTCTTGTCGACGCATTCCTTGTGGACACTTCAACTGCACTCCTTGCAGGAATTCTTACTCAGATAGAGAAACAATTGAAACTCATTCCATTATCCCTTCCTCTCAGATTTCAAACTCAAAACATGAAATCATATACACAGCATATAAAGCAAATGTATAACAGGAAGCAAACATTCACGAGCATATCATTCAACATCAATACACAGAAAACAAACACAAAACCATGAATTTGAATTAACTCTTTCTATTTATCCAAATATATGTACATGGGTGCTCTTACACAACTCTCTGCATGCTCTTGCTCTTCTTCCTTTTCCAATAATGTTACATTACACAATGAGGGTGTCTATATCCTGTTTCCCTCTTGCGCTCTCAAACAATCTAATCTAGAATTAAATTTTATCTACCTGCATTAACTACTTTAAATTCCTTCTACCTACTAAGGACGAGAACAAATTGCTCAAGGCCCGTTTACAATTTACAAGTGTGCTTCATCTTAATGGATCATTTAATATCGCGCAACAACTTCAAGATATTTTCAAAATTTATGCTAGCGCTTGTCCAACTGTCCTTCGCTTCCACGCTGGCTCGCTTGATGTTGGCGATGCTCCTGCATCACTTTAGCAGACCTTATATTGGTCTCTTGTTGATCCTTACAATCATATATTCAAAAGGCTATATGAAAACATCATTATCAACATTTTTGTTCATGCCATCATCTTTCTTGATGAAATCAAGTTATTATTGACCAAAATTGGTCCATAAATGACCATTCTTTTTCAACCCACCCCTTGAGAACTCAACACACCCTTAGAAAATTCTATAAATTTTTGGGTACCATTTTCTTTAATTTTGTCTTCATGCTTAGATTCCCACGAGACCTTAATGAGTTTTTTTTTTTTTCTTTATTTTTGGTGGTTTTAAATGTTTACCTAACTTAATATGATTTATCAATATAATGAATAAGGGATAATTTATTTAGAGAATGAAAGGAAACTCTCGACACTTCACATTTCCCAAAAAAACAATTTGAAATCACTGTCAAAACTTAAGTTTGTCGATGCCTGAAAGTCACCCTTTGATATTTCCAGCATTGATAGGCATCAGGCATCAACCGAGTTAGGAAACTAAGGTGCAAAGGACATAGTTCATATTTAATAGCTTTGATTCCGATCAACATCAGGCATCAACGATGTCAACAAGAAAACACAGACTGGTAGACAATAGGCAGAGGCATTCACCGATGTCGATGAATATCGGCCATTGGTGCCCAACATGGTGTATAAAAAAGTTGGCCAAGAATGATTTAAGTTATGACGCTGATAAAAAAGTTTCCTCGATATTGGGATAATCATATTATCTCAATAGGTCATACCAACCATCAAATATTTGGATAATTTTCATAGCACAATATCAAGTCAACACTACGATTAACTAATCACTTCTCCCCGTCAATTGACATAGTAGTACTGGTATTGCTACGTTTTCAGTCACATAAGAAATGACACATCATCAACCCAAAGCCACATCATCTCACCGTGTCTCCATTGAGGTAAGTGTTCGATCTCATTTCTCACCAATAGAAAATTAGTGTTGATAGACCAAAAACAAGAAAAATAAACCACGTTTTAGCACATAAGCACGGTGCTCATCGGTCACCAATGGATCATCGAAATCGACGAAAAAAAGACCAAGATCTACATTTTTCTCATGTCAATGCCCCTACTGATGACCAATCATAGTGTGGTTGGTTTCAATATGGATCGTCTATGATTGTTCTCTCAAAACCCCGAGGTTAATATGAATCATCCATTTCCAGACTCCTTTCTGCACACCTGTAATGTCCCCAACTAGGCTAGATAGAGATTTTATTCTTGTTTCCAAAAATTATTGCTTCTTAAGTGAATGTGTTGTTAACTTCTTATAAAATATTTTACTCAATGAAAAATATTATCAAACAAATAGCAAGCAACCATTACACAAGAATAGAAAAGATAACCATGGCATATTATTACGGGTGGAAGTTCCCACAATTAGTACAATGATGACTAATGGATGTAATAATAGTTGCAGAATAATACTAAGAAAACAAATTAATGGCTTCCATGTATCATCAAAATATACTATAGAAACACAAAGAAACAAATAGAATGATGTCAATCTATGAATCCCAAGGCTCTCCAATCCCTCCACTACTCTTTTCTAGTGACAATGGCTCTGTAAGTATCCCTATGAACTCTTCATAAAACCTTCACTAACCCAATCTGTTGCAAACCCCCATTTACAGGGGTCCTCACGGGACATCTGTGGGGTGTCTTGCAGGGCCTCGTGGGATGAACCTCACTCAAACCACAGGGGTGATTTCTACTACGACTACACAAAACCCTTTGATACCCACGAATATGGAGAATGGACTCTTCCTTAAACTTGCCACAAACTCTTTGTGCCAATTGATATACCTCCAAATCTCTCTGAAATAGAGTCAAGCACCACAAGGAACTCAAAGAGAACTCTAGATGAATTCTCTTATTTGTCTATCTAGGGTGTATATTGCACCACCGAAACTAAACCTACAATGGAAGGATTTTTCCCAAAACCCCAACAAAAATGATGGCTACAAGAGCACTCAATAAGATATCAAATCATAATGCCAAGGGGAAGGTTTTATCCTCTATTTATCCTTCCTTTGGACCTTCTATATATTTTCCCCCATTTTGAACAAATCAAATCTTCACTTTATTTTCCTTCCAATTCCATTTAAATATAATTTATTATTTTATTGAATGTCACTTTTAGGGTTTGTCAATATTTTTACCTAGTGACACCTCCTTCACTCCCATTTTCCTTGTTGACTATAGCTTAAGGGAGTCGTATAGGATATTGAGTCACCCCACATCATGGTCAATTGGAAGGGGTGATCCATATGGATATCGGTGGCCACCCACCTTTTCCAACTGACTCAAAACAATTTTATGACAATTTTGGCAATTTACTATTTTTAGCAGTTTTAAGTTCCAGGGCCATTTTGAGGGCCTAAATGAAAGTTTTTCAGGATCGATATCCTCATTTATATTCAAAGGAATGATTGAGCCCCCAAAATGAATCTCCTTGATGATACCTTTCCAACGGGCTATCACATGCCTAAAACGGAGATTGTATGCAAATGTTATGACCCCGAGAAGTTAATGTACCAACTTACCCAAACGAGGCCCACATGACTTTTGGCACTTCATCTCCTAGGGTTAGGTTTTTGGATGTCTAGGGTTTTTGTAATTATTTGTTATTGTAAAAAGGTCTTCAGATCCTCATTGTAACCTTCTTCTTGCGAATGCGCACTGTCGTCCCATCTCTTCTCAAAGATAAGCCGCCACAATTCCAACAAGCTTGTTTCCGCTGCATTTTACAGTTTCAACTTATTTCGTTATTGAATAGAAAACCAGTTTTACTGTATCTCTTTTATTTTGTGTCAAGAACCTGTTAATAATATGTATTCATTTCGTTCTTCTCATAAAATTTGGATCAGTGGTATCAGAGTGGTCTGCTACTTGTCGTCTTAATGCATGTCCCCAACAAGGTCAGAGTACAAAGAGTTGGGTCTCGAGCTTGTTTCTCTTGAGCACAGAAGCTCTCGCACGCCCAAGAGACCTTCCATGGAAGAAGAAAATAAATATGATGGGATGGGAGATCCTTTCAAACTTTTTATTGAAGAATCCCTCATGCAATAGAGGAATGAGATGATGGATAATTTTGCGCAAATCCTTCGGCGGCTACCAACATGCGACACATCTTCTTTGAACGGAGGCGTCGCCCCCTTTAAGGTACAAATAAACTTCGATATTACTATATTTGAAGGTCAGATAGACATAGATGTTGTAGACAAGTGGTTGAATCTACTAGAAGGTTATTTTTCTGTCCATAACTTTTCAAATAGAGAAAAGATTACTTTTTCTCTCCTCAAAGCCATTCCCCATGTCAAAGATTGGTGGGAAACTTTCTGTGAGCAAAAGGAAACAGAGGAAACCTCATTATTTTTAGTCATGGCCACCTGGGAATCCTTCATGGATGCTATTAAGTAACAATACTACCCTGTCGGAAGTTATGACGACCTGTATACCAAACAGACCACACTGCGGCAAGAAAGAGACCAAGTAGTGTCAGATTTCACAAATATCTTCCATACCTTGTGCACCAAGTTGGGTATCAAAGATTCATAGAGACATCTGGTGCTCAAGTATCGCAGTGCTCTGCATAGATACATCCAGACTAAAATGGAATTTCTGTACATCTCATCCTTGGGCGCGATCTACCGATATGTTGTCAAAATCGAGCAGAAGCTCAAACAAAAGACGTGACAATTTGGGCCTGGAAACCCCTCACAACAAAATCTAGGAAAGGGTGGCCCCAAGCCATCGAACAAAGGATAGAGCAAAGATGGAAAACATCAGGAAAACCATTCCAAGCCGCAAGAAAAGAAGGACACTGAAAATACAAAGAAAGATACCAAGAAGTGGTGCGACATCCATAAGAGCCCTTGGCATAACACTGTTGACTTCCGCTCAAAGCAGACCCTAGTGGCTGAAGTGAAAGCCTCTGAATCAGATGCAGATTATGACTCTGAGGAAGAACTAGAAAGGGGAAGATGGATCATTGGCATGGAACCCAGTTCCATCGTTGCTACCACCAAGCTCAAGCCTGGTGAACCAGACGAGCCAGAAGAAGGAGAGAACCTCTTTCATTCACAGATGTGGGTAAAAGGCACCCCGTTGCACTTTATCATTGATAGTGGTAGCCAGAAGAACCTCATCTCAACAGAGGTTGTCAAGCGGCTGGCCCTACCAACAACGTCGCACCCACAACCCTACACCATTGGATGGCTCTGCCAAGGAAGCGATCTCCGCGTCAGCCAACAGTGCCGACTGTCATATGTCATCAAGCCTTTCAAAGATGAGGTATTGTGTGATGTTTCTCCTTTCGAAGTTTGTGATGTTCTTTTGGGCCAACCTTATTTATGGAAATTTCATGATGTATATGAGTATATGCCTCATAGTTTTATTATTATTTTGAACAAGAAATTGTACAGGATATCCAAGGCAGTCCCACATAGTGTTATTTCCTTGATCTCTACTAAGCAATGCAGGAAGGTCATCTCTCAGACGGGGAATTTTGTCTTCTTCGTGATTCGCTCTCAGAATAAGCGAAAGATCGTAGCCACATCCAGGGTATCTATGGCCGACCTCTCCACAAAGCAGAAGCAAGTAGATAAGGTCGTGGAAGAATACTCGGATATCTTCTCCTCACCTATAGGGGTACCTCTGCATTGCTAGGTCAAGCACCCCATCAATATGACCCCCGACGCACCACTGCCCAATGGGCCAGTCTATCACCTCTCTTTGATAGTGAATGAGGAGATCAAGTGAAAGATCCAAGAACTGCTCCACAAGGGGCACATCCACCCCAGTTCATCACCTTGCGGGAACCCAATCGTGCCGGTATAGAAGAAATATGGAACCTGACGACTATGTATTGATTATCGGGCTCTGAATAAAATCATAGTCAGAAACCAATAGCCGATTCCCCGAATCGATGACCTCCTTGATCAACTCACAGGGGCCAAATAATTTAGTAAGATAGATCTAAATTTTGGCTACCACCAGGTCCCGATAGAACAGACAGATGTATGGAAGACTGACTTCAAGTCAAAGGAAGACATTTTTGAATGGTTGATCATGCCCTTTGATTTGACAAATTCTCCAGCCACTTTCATGAGGATGATGGATGATATCCTACGACCATTCACCAATACTTTTGTAGTGGTGTATCTGGATGACATTCTAATTTACAACAAGACTTGGGCCAAACACTTGCAGCATATTCAAGAGGTTTTGCACACCCTGTGGTAGCACAAGCTATACACCAACTAGGAAAAGAACTCCTTCGACATGGACAGGGCCCATTACTTGGGCTACATCATTGATCAGCATGGTGTACATGTGGATTCAGCCAAGATCCAACTCATCCATGACTGGTCAGCCCCAACAACACTCACTAAGATTCAGTGCTTATTGAGCCTTGCCAATTTCTACCACAGGTTCGTGTTGGGTTTCTCCCATATTGCATGGTCCCTTAGCCAAATAAACATGGGTGGTGGTAAGGAGAAATTTGTGTGGGGCTGGTCCCAACAAAAAGCATTTGATTATTTGAAGAAACGCTTGTGTTCAACCCCATTACTTTCACTACCATACTTGCAACATCCCTTTGAGATCGAGACAAATGCTTCAGACTATGTTGTGGGCACCGTTCTCACTCAGCACGGCCACCCCATGGCCTATCATAGTGAGACACTGTCAGATATTGTGTGTAAGTAACCTACTTATGACAAAGAAATGTACTCCATTGTGCAAGCATGCCACCAGTGGATACATTACATTCTTAGGAAGGATATAGTCATCCATATTGATCATAAACCACTGCAGTTCATGCAGACACAGGGAAAATTGCAGAATGACCGCCATCAAAAGTTGTCCACATACTTGCAGCAATTCCACCTCAACATCAAGTATAAAACATGAAGCACCAATTGCATCGCTGATTGCCTCAGCAGGCTGCCATTCATGGCACTCACCATGGTGCTAGAATATTTTGGCCATGAGACATCTGGATGGCCCCAACTCTATGAGACAGACCCCGACTTTTCCACCACCTACCAAATGTTGGGTGCAAACGCAGTGGTCTATAATTTCCATCTTCACGGTGGGTTGTTGTGCTGTGTGGACCATATCTGTGTTCCATCAAGTGAGTGAGAGAAGATGATTTGGGAAGCCCACTACAGTCAGGTGGCAGGACACTTCAGCATTGAAAAGACAGTGGCAATGCTACAAAAATATTTCTACTAGTCGAAACTTCGATAGGAGGTCAGC